>JBBMEG010080464.1:0-11509 GCA_037832605.1 Cyclanthera cordifolia | reverse complement strand
ACGTTTTTCAAAGTTAGGTCCTCTTTGCTAATTTTGACGTTCTGAATCCATTTTTGAGAGTCTAAGGTGCTAGTTTTTTCCCGTTAAATTACTAGGACTCCGTTTATGTGCTAGCCTTCGTTGAACATCGATTTGGAGCTTAGGAGCTCACTCGTAGGAATGCTTAAAGTAAGGGAACTATATCCCTAAATTGGAATCTTGTTGGTAAATATAAGCATCTGTAGAATAAATTGAGTGTAATTTACTTAATGATCTGTATTGATTGCCCTGTTGTTTGTGAATGATATTGTTATCCTATGAACTATACATATGTGATGCACCGAGATATTGATTTTTGATGTGCTGACATGTCTTCATGATACACCTGCTGACTTATTAACTATATTGATGTGTGCCTGAGTATTTGCATTACATATGCATCATTTGGAAAACCACAAGTAATCATCAAACTGAAGGCCCGGGAGTGGCATTGCCTACAAGGGTAGCCCCGAAAGTGTAAATTATTGTCTAAAAGGGGCCTGGGAGTGGCATGTTCTATTAGAATAGCCCCAGCGTCACCATCACTATCTACTGAAGACTCGGGAGTGGCATGCCCTACGAGGGTAGCCCCGACAATGTAAAGTTCTATCGACTGAAGGTCTGGGAGTGGCATATCCCGTCAGGATAGCTCTGGTGTCCCTTTTACTATTTATTGAAGACTGAGAACTGCAAGGCATAGTGAAGTCGTATCGGTATTATCATTCATTATATGCATCATCTGATATCATGTATTGCAAACCATTTATTAGATACAGGCTTGTATGATTTGATGATGTTTGGTTTGATACTGGCTATCCGAGATGGAATTGAACATATAGATATATATATATAAATACGTGAATATCTGAAAATTGTGATGATGTATAGATACTCGAAGATGCTCATATGGATTTCTGCTTGTTTGATGCTGTTATATTATTTAGAAGACTGGCCTAATTATGATTGTTGAGATAGAACTGAACCGACATGTTATATCCAGTTTTGTGCTTCTTGTTGATGTATTGCCACTTGTTGAGGTTCATAAAATATGATGTGTTATTGATGTTGTTGAATCATTACAAGACTTTAAGGTGCGTGATAGGTCGGGATGTTCTATAGCAAACTAGCTTACACCGTCATCTCATTGGGGACTTAATTGATGAGTAATTCAATGGAACCATATTGTTTTGGTGAATGCATTGACACCGATGTCCCATAGAGGACCTTGTTCATTATGTAAGTTTTTAGTGAAGTTTGGATCTATGTAACCTTCGATTGAGGTATATTATTGACAACATCGTGTTCATTGCTATTTTTGATATCTTATTTGATTATATTCATGTCTGATCCCGATTTAGGGATCCTTACTGAGTTTTTGCGAACTCACCCTTTCCACTGTGGAATTTCACAGGTATAACAGGTCTGTACCGTGATGGATGATCGAGCTAGATTTGACCATGGGCACCGCTGCACTCTTTACTATTTATTTTCCTCGTGTTCCTTCAGCATATTTTCAGGGCATGTGTATTCTTTTAGTAGTTAAACGATGTTCTATTTTGGATTTTTACTCGGGTACCCATAATCTGTTTTTAGAGATTTTGAAACTTAATGACAGTTAAATCTTTTATTTGAAAGTTCTGTTTTAAGGATATGCCCACGTCATCTAGTGTTGAAAACTCATGCATTAGGATAAAAGACCTAGGTTTAGACTCAAAGTTTGGGTCGGATCGTTACATGTAGAGCTTGGCCTTTGCTAACGGCTTCAATCCTACGACAAAGTTAAAGAACTTATCTATCTCTATCATGTCTTGGATATCAAGCATCAACCCCGCAAATTGTTTGACATATTCTCTGATTGTTCCAATGTGCTTCAACAATCGCCGCTTGCGTCTTGCAAGATTTTCAACATTTTTGGGGAAGAATTGTGAGCGCAATTCTTGTCTCTACAACTCCTAGCTATCAATGGTACATCTTCCTTCTTGGATGTCTATATAGCGCGATCTCCACCACAATTTGGCATCATCTGCCAAATGCATTGTCGCTGATGTGACTTTCATGTCTTCAGACATTGTATTTATGGTTTTAAAATATTGTTCCATATCAAATATGACGTTATCCAAAGCTTTTGCATCTCGAACCCTAAAGAAGGGCTTTGGCTTAAGCACCTTGACCTTACTATTTTAAACGACGCCTCCAGCTAAGGCTTGATTTCCCTTATGGTGAGATTAACTCCAGCATTCAAATCAGCTAGTTCTGTCCCAAAGATGCTAATGGCCGCTCTTATTTCCTCGGTCAGCTTAGACATCATCTGAGCTATTCCTTTTTGCGCGATCTCAATAGTTTTGACGTACTCCTCTATGCGGGCAATAGAGCCCAACGAGCTTTCTCCACGCTCATTGCCACAAAACAGTGTGTCTTTATCTTTAAGAGTCTCTACCCTCACCATCAACTCTTGAACGCGCATCTCGTCTAAGCGGCCAGCTACCGCATCAACCGTGTCAGCCATGGCAGAAATCTCATTTAGGCGAGAATCCAAGGACTGCACATACTGAGACATTCTAGCTAGGTTGATCATCTGTCCTTCCAAGTTGAACAGCTGGTCGACATGAGACTTTTCCCATTGATCCATCACTGGTGAACTCATTGTCACAACAAAGGAGCCAAATTGGGCTCTGATACCACTTGTCACAGTCGCACTTCATAGGTAGCGGAATGGCGACTGTGCGGCACTTGCTCTAACCCGACGGAAAATCAGCCGAACCAAAATGGCAGAGCGGGTGGCACAATAGGTGCAACCTCTATCACGAACGTCGTGAAAAGCTTTTCGAAGAAGGGAGAAAGAGAGTTTTATAAATACTTTTCTCTTTAAAAGCTATATGACAAGATACAACAAGGGACATATCAACGTTGCATTTGTCATATAATAACTTGGTAGGCAGGAAGCTTCAAGAAGTCATATGCCCCTATAGTACATTTTCGACAATAATTGATGTAACACCCTTGCATATGAAAATGGCGAGTAGTCAACACCTAAAATAGAATGAACAAAACTATCCTAACATGCAATAATAAAAAAATACCATGAAAGCATGATGAAACGGGGTTGAACGGGCATGTGAACATGTGCAACACGCCCTGGACAAGTATGAACGTCACACTATGCTCTCTTTATAATTTTGATAATTGTTCACGAAACCTACTTGATATAGAAGTAAGTTGAAAATGCAAGGGATATATATATCCAAATTAATAATTTTGGCCCGTTAGATTATTATTTTGCTCTATATTTTTGGTTCTCAAAATTTAAGCCTATAACTATTATTTCAATTCATAATTTTCATGACTTTGATATTTACGTCTTGTATTTTTAAAAACCAAACAAAAATTTGAAAGCAAAAATAGCTTTCAAATACTAGCTTGTTGTGGTTTATATAATTTGGTTAGAATTTTTATACTAAGAAGATGAAAAATAGGTAGAAAATTTTAATAAACACAAGCTTAAATTTCAAAAACCAAAAGATAAATAGGGCCTAAACTAAAGTAGTTTATAATATATGAACTTATGCTTAGTACGTCATTATGGTAACTTTGTTTATATGATCACTTTGGAAGTGTTTCCAATAACTCAATCCGAGTCATTCATGTGGAGACATGTTAATAAGTGTTTTTATGAAAATAGTTTGTATAAGGCTTTCAAAAATATATGATTTGTCTAAATATTTTCGTTATAGACTATAATCAATATTTCACTTAGATTATTTGACATGAATTAGATAATGCTTTTCAAGATCAAAGACAACCTTCGAATTGAGTTGCATTCATCGATGTCAAATACCAATTCAAGACAAATTTAGCATCGTTTAATGAGCATTGAACTTCAAGATGCATCAAGAGAGGGCTTTATTTACTCTAGAATGATTACAAAGTGTTATATAACATGCATATAGACTTCAACTATGTATTAAGAGCTAACTTGAATGTAATTTTAATTTTAAAGTTTGTATTCAATATTTTATGTTACATTCAGCTAGTGGGCATTATGGTATTTATCGGCATGGAGATAACAACTCTAAAATTTCCAATAGGTTACTATTAGGCTTAATTTTGTGACTATAAATAGGCCAACAATTGTTTGTAATAAGGAGACTTGAAAAATGTAGTAAAAAGAGCTATTGTGCTTTCGTATAGCTTACAGCTAAGTTTCTTTGCAATTCTATGTGATTAAGTTGCATGTTTAGAATCATTCAAGCTTGATTTGACAAATTTGAAAAAAAATGATAATGAAAAATAAATTTACGCAGGAAACATATATCCGATCTTGAGCAGAAACTTTTATACCAAATGATTTAAGAAACCTTTAGGAATTGGAACTAACAACCTTGTTGAAGAACAAGACCTTTTGAACCCAAACCCCAAAACTCCAAATCATGTTGAAAATCAAAGATCCGATAGGTTATGATTTCAAAATGTTAAAGAACCCTTGGTATTCGATGTATCAATCCTTGCTAAGAACAAGATCTTTAGAATTCAAATCCAAACACCCAAAATTAATTTTGAAATCAACTTAAGGAAAGTAAAATCAGATTACCTTATCAATCAAATATCTCAAGGCAGAGATTCAAATCACTCACAAGCAAGATTGATCAATTCAAGCTTGAATAATTCTAAACATGCAACCTAATTAATCACATAGAATTGCAAAGAAAAATAGCTCTAGGCTATAAGAAAGCACAATAGCTCTGTTTACTGCATTTTCCAAGTATTCTTATTATAAAAGATCATGGCCTATTTATAGTCAGAAAATTAAGCTTAATTGTAACCTATTGGCAATTTGAGAGCTGTAACCTCTATGTCCATGAATACCATAATGCCCACTAGTTAAAATGTGGTTGAAGTCTTTATGCATGTTATATAACTCTTTGTATTCATTCTAGAGTATATAAAACCCTTTTTGATGAATATTCAAGCTCATATTTCTTAAATGATGTTAAGATTGTCTTAAATTGATATTTGACTTCGTTGAACTCAAATGTATTTGAAACTTGTGTTTGATCTTGAAAAGCATTATGGGCGTGTTTGGTGAAGGGATTAAGGTTAAGTTAGTCGGTGTTAAGTTAAGCCGGGTGTTAAGTTATACGAGGGATTAAGTTAATGTGATTGGTGCAGGTATTAAGTTAAGTTGAATGTTGTTTGTTGTAGGGATTAAGTTAAGCTGAGTATTAAGTTAAATTGTGTTTGGTGCAAGGATTAAGTTAAGCTGAATTTTCCATTTATAATTTTAAATTAATGTTTTTAATTTTATTTTTTGTTACTATGAAAATTATAAATGTAAAATAATGCTTGTATTATAAACGCTCATATTGAAATTTCATATGCAATAAAAAAATATTTATATGACATTAACTACAAAATATTAGAGGAATACACCAACTTGTCATAAGCAATCCAATCTTATGATAACAAAAAAAAAAAGTTTAGATAAAATATAAGTAAAATAGTCATAGAAAAGCAAATCATATAATGTTCAGAAAAAGACAACAGTTGAGTGAAAATGTTGTCATCTTCTGAGTATTGTCCATTGTTAGAAAAAAGAAGAAGAGATTGGGATTAACGATCCTTGTTCAACAGGTAGTCGCAATAGTCACACTAATCCTTTGGAGGTACTGAAAGAAAAGCGGCAGCTTGATCAAGGTCTTTCAAAAGGACATTCATCAAGGCAATCCTTTCAAAAACCGATAATGAGGGTCTTAATTAAGGAAGAATAGCTGCTACTTTAGCCCTCTACGCTTCATTTTCCTTATCTGTCATTGATGGCAATTCAGCAATCTTCCGTATCTCTATGTTTTGCATATCCAACCCTACTCGCATAATATCAAGTAGCTCTTGGTTTTGTGACACCTTTTTCCTTTTCTCCCCCACAGAAAAGGTCGACCCCCTAGCTGGTCCGCTTGTGTGGGTGTTCGGTTCTTCCTTCTGAAAATAAATGGTTGAGGCCTATAATACCTTGAGAACACCCCCTCCTCCTATTGCATGTTCCAATCCTTGTCTATGTGATATCTTTAGCTAACTAAGAAATATATCCACTTGACCTATCCTTCCCGAATACGTAAGCGAGGTCATCGTAATGCGGGAATGGTTTATTATTCATACCTTTCTCATTCAGGTGCTTCTGAAAAGGATTGTAAAATTCATAAGTACATTTAAATCTTTGTTTATACACAAGCTATTGTTACATACCTGAACCCATGTGTCGAAAACATTGGGCTCCATCTCAATGCACTTGTATGCATCATTCTACCCAAAGTCGCTGCAAGTATTTCTAAGCATCTCGGCAATAGCTTAGTATTGGCGTTTCAAACTCTTAACCCTACAGTCGATGACCGTGGTAGAAGTGATTGGGCATCCATGAATTTTCTCTTGCATAATACGTAGAAGTTCGTTGTGGTACTTGTTCCTAAAAGTACCGTTGTCAGATTTCCATCCCCCAACTTCTACTTAATGGACCAACTCCTGAACAAGAATACTGTTTTCTAAGGCAGTCCAATTGTGACGAATGTCTCTTGCAGGCACTACCATACTTCTACATAAAATTTGTAAAATTGTTTTAATCAAAGTTTAAGAACATTCAACATTCATTATATATATGACATTAACGAAATTGCACAAAAAATATATTTCTACACATTCTTTCAACATACACTATACGAACAAAACATATAATATGAAGATGATTAGTCTAGGATCTAGAAGCTTGGGCGGATTCAAAAATTTGTTCTGCCAGGCAATCTCGAAAATATGACCACTGAGGTGATGTCTCGACGTAGTTGATCTTGGGGTGGTTGTCCATTTCAGCTTGGATTTCAACAGGGTCAACTTCTCCTAATATTTTCAATCCAATAGTTGATCTCATCTCTCTACATATCAAATTATGTAGTAGACAACATGTCGTTATGATCTTCACTTGTACCTTTGGTGAATAGAATGATTGATTGCGTAAAATTACCCAACGGTTTTTTAGCGCACCAAAAGTTGTTTCGATTATATTCGTTGCCGATGAATGAGCTTTATTGAAAATTTCTCTTTGATTTTGTGGCAGATTACTACCCCTCCAATCAGGCAAATGATAACGCTCCCCGCAATAGGAAGCTAAAAAGCCTTTGGCGTTTGGATAACCAGCATCACATAAGTAGTAGTATCCTGGATAAAAGAAGCAATTTAATTTTGGTCGATTACTAAATTGAAGTATTATGTTATGAATAATGTTCGTTACCATCAAGAACGTTAAATCCATTGTCATGTGATAAAGCATCTCTAAGTAATCTAAAGTTAGTTGTTGAACCTTCATACCCATCTAGAACGTAAATAAACTCTCCATTTGGAGAGCACACATCTAATAGATTTGTTGTGATGAAACCCTTTCTATTTCTAAAGGAGGCACGTTTTTCAACAGAAACATGTATTTCAATATGAGTACCATTCAATGTGCCAAGACAGTTCCGCATGGTTTGAAAGAAGAAATGAAATGGGTCTTCAAACTTAACAACTTTGGTTTACTAAGTATTATAATGGTTACCTCTAACCATTTCCATGTACTATTAGTACATGATGCTTGAATTGGTTCGAGTTTTTTCAATAGAATCTCATGGCAGTTTATCATAGCAATAAGGACATTTTGAAAGTGTCGTTATACTGTTTGACAAGACCTTGTAAAATTGTGTCGAATAACGTGATTCTTAACATCGTGAGCCATTATATGTAGAAACATGGCTACCATTTCATTGACATCAATGTAGTCTGTAAAGCAAAGACCACCATGAGTCCTTAAAAAGTCACACAAAGTTTGAAAACAAGAACGATTCATTCTAGTTGTCTCAAGACAAGCTAGATTCCATTCTCTCATCACCGAGAAAATGGTCATTTGGCGGAAATGATGTCGAAAGAAAGAGGAATAATGCAGACTTTCTTCCGTAGGCTTGTAGTTCATTATCAGGTTTGCTAGAAGTAAAAACTTGTACGGGCATCTATACAGTACTTTTAATACTGAAATCAGTTTACCACGGTTCATTATCTAAAATAAATAAATGAAAAAATTTAGAAGTACATATTACTATACTCATATATTTCAAATGAAATTAAAA
Organism: Cyclanthera cordifolia; assembly: GCA_037832605.1. Lineage (NCBI taxonomy): Eukaryota > Viridiplantae > Streptophyta > Magnoliopsida > Cucurbitales > Cucurbitaceae > Cyclanthera > Cyclanthera cordifolia. Next base: position 3,353 of record JBBMEG010080464.1, on the reverse strand, counting down.
ATGGTTGTAGATAGAAAATATGAGTTTCATTTTATGTTATATTATTTTAGATAACTTAAAAAAGAAAAAAAAATCAACAATGGTGTGAAAATTAAAAATCATTCAATAATTCATTGTGTATAAATATATGTACACTTATAAAGTTGCAAGTGAACTAACCAATATTGCTAATTATTCATTAATTTATAAGTGAACATTATTAGTTTCATATCAATTTTAGTTTATATTGAGTTATAAGTTGTAAGTAAATTTACCAATGTTACTAATGATTTAGGGTGTGTTAGTGAACATTGATAGTTTCATATCAATTTTGATTTGTAATGAGACATAAATTACAAGTGAACTAACCAATGTTAATAATAGCCTGTAACAAATTTTAATTAAAAACTATAGTTTTGATAAACGTTGATTTAAAATTCGTACAACTATCTAATTTCGATCAATTATGAAAAGCAATTACGTCATGAAAATTAATATAAATGCTCGCATAATTCGTTACATAACATATAACCAAAATGGTCTATAGTTCAAGATATAAAAATTAGGTCAGTTAAGTTAAATAAAATTATCTTTACGTTTGTGAACTATGATTAGATGAAAATATTGTTTGGAAGCTTAATTTTTGGTAAATCTCATCTTTTTTCTTTTCTTTTTTTTCAGTAATTTTTGGTAAATCTCTAATTGCATTGTATAACACATTTTTCTAGCTTTCAATTAACTTGTAAATAAAGGATGAACTTGCATAACTTGCAATCAATGTCCAAATATTAGAAAATAATTGCATTGAATGTTCATGGATTAAGTTAATGTCCGAATGATAGAAACAGTTCCATAAATAATTTATAATCTATAGAGTGATAAACAATGTCAAATTTCTTAGTGGTAGTTGGGAGAGTCGGGAGTCGAGCCTCATTCTCAAGATTGTGATTATTTTGAATAACTAGAAGGTGTGCTAGTTCGACAACCACTGTGAGATTAATCGTTCAAGTAGTTAAAAGATGAGTTCGGACGTACATCCATGAGTGAGTACCTTTTCGTATACAAGTTCTTGTAACTATGAGTATAGAGTGATAATCATGGTCGAGAGAGTGATTTTATACTGGTTTACCCTAGATGGTAAGGGTTTGAGGTGGAATTTCTTAGAATGGTGTGAGGTAAACAAGATCACCCCTCATAGAGGAAAGCTACGATGCTAACTAGTTATTAGCTAGAACATGGGTAATATACTTATAAGTTGCATGTGTAGAGATGTTGCATGGGTAATATACTTATTAGCTAGTGAGTAGAGAGTTATATTTGGATTGGAGTAAAAATGTGCATGATAGATAAGGTGGTATGCGGTAAGTGGTCAACAGGGGTTGAATTTTTTGAGTATAACATACATGGTTGATCCGTGTTCAGAAGTTACTCGCGTGACCTTATAGCTATCGCTGATGAATGTCAATTACTCCACAGAAAAGCTACTTTGTATGTATATACATAGTTTTGTGATGTTGTTTACTCTTGCAAGTTTCTAAGGGGTTTTGCGACAACACTTAATTGTGATTGGTGGCGTACGTATTGGGTAGCTGGACCAAAGTAACTAACCAGGGTTCTCAAGTTGATATCTTTTAGATGTAATTTATTGTTTGTACCTTGTAGCTTTTGGGTCTTACATTTTTGAAATTCTCGTCCCCTTAAAATAGGAAGGAAATTTCGTCCCCCATAACAAACGATGAAATTTTCGAGCTCCTTATTTAAAAAGGAAAGGGAAAAACATTTTATTTTTCCTAATATTTCATTTTCTTATTTTAAATAATTCATCATCTATTATAAATAGAAGGACTTAAAGGTCTTTTTACTAGGGGTTGTTTCTTAAAGGCCTAGTAGTTTGAAAATAAAGAACAAAACTATTAGTGTTAGACAATTATTGTTATATTTTGGTTATTAATAAAGTTTATTATTTTCATTAATTGCGCATTTAATATTCAATTTCCATTTAGCTTTATCGCATTAATGGGATTAATGGCGATATGTCCTTGGTTATTTAGACGAACTTGATAACTCTCCAATTACATAGTTATTTACCTTATTACTTTTCTAGTATTTCATGTACTGTAGGAGTTAATATCATAAGAATGACATGATTTTATATTGAAAAAAGCTAAATACTGTAATTTGTCACTTCGTGCATGTTAAATACGAATTCTATGAAAAATGAACGTTTAAGGCATGTTTTGAATGATTCTCGCATTTCATTGCTCATCAATGCTGTGAGCATGTATGATTAGCACAGGAAAGGAAAGCTAAAGACATCAATGTAGCCAAAATGTTGCTGATGCTGGCCGTATCCTCAATCCTGGTTGCATTCTTATATAGGTGCAGAAATGCAGAAGTTATGATGTTGAGAGCATTGACAAGTGTAGTGCATTCTCATTGTTGGCCACATTATACCTACAACAGATTAAATGTTGAGAAAATAAAAATATATCTTTTGACGCATATCAAGGCTAGATTGAATGACTTAAATATATTACTTATTGCTCAAGCAAGGACACTTAGATAGCAAGTTAAAGAACACATAAAATACCATTCTAAAATTGTGTAAGTAGAGTAATGGGGAGAAAAACAAGGAAATCTTTGCCTATAAAAGGGAGCATGAACCAACAAACTAATGTCGTAGAATCTTGAATTAGTGTGAAGGTCAATTATTTTTATCGAGTTCTAGTAAATCGAAGAGAGAGAGTTGTTCCCATAGCTGAGGGCATTGTATCCGATTAACTTGGCAAGTAGTCAAGGAGCTAGGTAGTGTAGTCTTCAACATTGTTTATGAGTGACACATGAGTAAGAGACTTCTCCTTCTATTTCTTTTCTAACTTTAATTTTTCGACCAACATTTATTGTAACTTGTTGTAACATAAAATATGGCCCGAAAGTCTCGGAAGAGGCGGGGACCCAAACAAAGGACAAAAGGACTAAGGCCGACAACTCGGGGGTCGGCCAACACCATTGCTGACCCCTAGGGAATCGGCCAATGCCTTTGCCGACCCCACGGGGGTCGGCCTTGCCGTTGCTGAACCCCCGAGGGTCGACCATCACCTTTGCCGACCCCCCGAGGGTCAGCCTTGCCTTTTTCGACCCCCCTGGGGTTGGCCTCGCCTTTGCCGACCCCTAGGGGGTCGGCCATGCCTTTTCCGGCCCCCCGAGGGTCGGCCACGCCCTCTCCGACCCCCCGTGGGTCGGCCGAATGGAAGCCATAACCCCCAAGGGGTCGGCCAAGTCCATTCCCGACCCCTTGGGGTTGGCCTCGCCATTACCGACCCCCCGGGGTCGCCTAAATGGAGGCCACAACCCCTAGAGGTTAGCCAAGTCCA
>JBBMEG010080463.1:0-11510 GCA_037832605.1 Cyclanthera cordifolia | reverse complement strand
TACTTTGTGGACGTAGCCATTTTACAAAGCTACCTTCAAGATTTACTTTCTTGATTTTCAATCCTCTGTTTCTTGAGTTTCAAGCTCTGTGGTTACTGGCTTTTATTAACTTGGCTCTGATACCAGAATTGTTATAAAATAATTATTAAAGCCCAGTATTTAAGAGGTTTTTAAACAATGAGGCTGAAAAAGAATTTGATAAAGCCCAATGTTTTAACCACTCAATCAGGCCCACACATCTGTTCCATTCCGGTTCAGGTTTGTGAACTTCACAAACCACATTGTTGTGAACCAAACCCATAATCAAGGGTTAGGATCAAACATGTACAACTCGAATCAACGGTTGAAATAAAACCATATGTTGCTCTCACCTTGTCGGTCCAGCTTGCATGAATTACACGTATTCCTTCACCTTTCTGAGGAACAAAACTCGACAGCTTTCACTGTGCATTTCATTTACCGACATCTTCATCCTCGTTCAGAGATGCTGGAGGTTCTGGTGATTCTTCACCAAGATCTTGATTTTTCTTGATCTTTCTTGGTTTCGGCTTCTCCTGTCTTAAGCGATAGTGATGCATCAAGAGTTCGTCGCTTGATTCATTGCTTCCTCGCAAACTCAGACCTAAATCATCACAGTGTTTGATTACTGTGATGATTTTGTCGCATGAGCTTCATATTACCCATTCGAAGCAGGCGATTCAAGAATGACTATGGAGGTAACATTCTTTCCTTCTCTGTTTTATCATTTACTATTTCAAATACAAACTGTTTTAATCTTAAAGTTTATCACTAACCTTGTTTCGTTTTCCTTTTTCTTTTCCCCTTCTTGGCAGTGAGTAAAAACTGTGAACATTCAAGAACAAAGTAGAGAAGACAAAGAGGAAAAGAAAGAACACATTACTTACGTGGTTCGGCAAAGGTATGCCTACATCCACGGGTCAACACGAGTCAGGTACTTCATTTTATTTCCTTTCAAATTTTACAGAGCATTTCCGTATTACAAGTACAAACATAAATGACTGAAGTAGCTATTTATACATTTGTACACACTGGCTGAAAAGGCATAAGCTCTTTAGGATAGTGCCATAGGAGGTTTAGTGCCTAGGTGGAAAATAGAAAGAGCTTACTTAGAAATAGGTAGATGCTGTTAGGGAAAAACATCAAACAGTGAAGTCTTTGTTTCTCTTCCAAAGTAAATGGATTGAGACAAAGCTTTATTATTCAAAACATAACAATTGATAATGTAGCTGAGTTGCTCGTGTCAAATGTTGGAGTTTACAAATTTGGGGAGGGGAACTACAAATCCTACATAGAGAATACAACTGCGCTTAAATGGATGAGAGCAAATACCAGTTCCATGATCGAACCCATGATGTGGTGTTGAATTAGATTACCACCAAACAATGAAACCAACTTCAATGGCTTAGGGTTGAATCGAGAGTATTAATATTAAATTATGATTAATATTAGGGTAGTATAAATGAGAGTATTAATATTAGATTAGGATTAAGATAGTATTATTAGTGTTATGAGTGTGAAGCCTATTGGGCTTTAAGGTAGTATAAATAAATAAGTTTAGGATTGTATCAAGTGTCCTACATGAGAAGTTTTGACAAAATGGGAAAAATTGTCCCACGTTCAAAAGGTGCAAGAATGTGATGTGTTCTAAAAACTATAAAGGAGCATGTGGTCCTGGATTTAAAACATTTCAATTAGTTACACTTTAAGCACGTGTACTAACTCTAATTAAATTCTTTCGTATATGAAAGTTGAGCAAAAAGTATGAGAACAGAGTTTTGCGCAATTGAGGTCAGGAAAAGAATTCATTGCGATTGTAACTATATTTTACATAGTAAAAGTTGTTTCTGACTATGGGTTTTTTCCAGATTTTGAAGCTTTTCCATGTAAGTTCTTGTGTCTTTCTATTTTGTTGTTTTCTTTAATTTCTCGATTATACTTCTGCTTAATCCAACGAGAAAGATTTTTCCCAAAATTTTTTATTTTAGTCATATTCAACCCATGAACAAACTCCCCTACCAGCTTAAAATGCATCTACCACAGGCTTATATTCTTCCATTCCCTCACTTTTCATCTTAAGATCTAACATCATACAAAACAGCTTAAAAAAAAAACAGAGGTCTATAGAAGTAAAAAAAAAAACTCAGTAGATATGCGCATGAACGTGAAGCAATAATAAAGAGGCGAGAACCAGAATACTTACATAGAGAAATTAAGGAATTAGTTGGAGTTATTTTATGTACATGTAAGAAGCCAAGAACAAACCTGCAATTAGTTGAAAAACATGCAACTCAAAAAAAAAAAAACAATATCATCTTGTACAGTTTCACAAGCTGATTCCAGTTCTCAGCCAAAGTAATAAGCACAAAGAACAAATGGAATTAGATAAATGTGGAAGAAATTGTTTAGCCATACCGGTTAATACGTTGTCTTGTCGATGTACTGTTTGCTAAGTTTGTGGCTGCTGCTAGCAACTCGTTGGAAACTATTAATCTATCAAAATGAAAGTCGTTTAGGTCATAGTGCATGTTGGAGATACCCACCTCGTGGCCATTTATCTCATATTGGAAAGGTTAAGATTCTTCAACACATTTATAATATAAGGTGAATTACTCCTCTCATAGTCGATTGGTTTTGAGATAGATGCTCACACTTTCTAATATGGTATCAGAGCTCTAGGTTATTGACCTCCAAAAGTTCGGATCCAACCCAAGTGAGTCAGCTAGAGCGGGTATATATCGGGTCACAAATTCGAATCTAATCCAAGATAGCTTTCCCTATATGGCGTCATCATGAGGGGGCATGTTGTAGATACTCACCTTGTGGTCATTTGTCCCACAATCAACACATTTATAAGATAAGGTGGCTACACTACTACAAAAGAGAGAATAGGTGATGGTCAATCCTTTTTTTTTTAAACGCGGATATACGGTGTCGGTCACTTTTGGTGTCGAAGATATGGTGTCGGTCTGGACAATTGGCGTCGTAAGCTTTTAACGACAGACAGTCGAATTGCCTCCGTCGATAAGGATCCTTCTGACGTGGATGTTGGATGTGATCAGGGACGCCACTAAGGCATCGTTGTGTGGCTAGTGCAGTGATGTAGCCTCAGCAGCAGTGAAGCCAAGTTGCTCGTCCACTGCTTCCATTATGCGCATTTCTTCGCCCCTTAGCGCGCCCCTAGCCTGCCTCACTTTGTCCTTCGGACTTCGGTTGGAATTTCCTCCAGCCGGCCCTCCGACGATGGTTATGATCTCTAGCGGTGGTGGTGACTTTTCGCCTCCTTTTTTTTTGCTTGGGGGCTCGAACGTTTTTCCAGCCTCTTCCACATACTTGTCCAGTCGTCCTCTTCGGATAAGGGACTCTATGGACTCTTTCAGGTCGTAGCAATCCGAGGTAGTATGGTCATGGTCTCTATGAAATAGGCAGTACTTGCCTCTATTTCTTTTGTTTGACCGTGCCTTAATCCGGCTTGGCCATTTCAACTCCTCCTTATCTTGAATCTCCATCAAGATATGCTCTACATGAACCACCGTGGCAGTGTACTTCTCGAACCGGCTAGGGGTACCCCTCTTCGTTTGGTTTTCTCTTTTTTCACTGGGCGCTCTTCCACCCTTCGCTTTCGCGACTTTTTGTAGTCAACCTCGCGGTAGCTGACTGACTTTTCACACTCTGGAATGAAGCGTCTTCCTTCTATGCTTCCTTAGGAGTTAACCAGCTCCCATGCGCTCATGTACTTTTGCGCTCTGGTCAGCAGCTCGACGTAAGTGAGTGGAGCCTTTTTCCCCAGCGACCAGAGGAACTTTTCATCCCGGAGTCCTGCCACGTACGACTACTGCAAGAGTCATGCTGTCGGAGTACCCTTCAACTTGCAGCGCCTCGTTGTTAAAGCGGGCAATGTACTCTCGGAAAGTCTCATGACTCCTCTACCTTACGATCAGTAGATGGGTGACCGATTTCTTCTAATCTCGCCCTCCAAGGAATTAGGTGACGAAGGCCCTGGCTAGCTCTTTGAATGAGGCAATAGACTTTCACATGAGCTGCATGAACCATCTTCAAGCCGGCCCCGTGAGCGTGAACGAAAATGCTCTGACTTGATCGCATCTCAGACTCAATGGAGTTCCATCCATGCCCGATAGGAATCTAAGTGATCTACAGGATCTGTAGATCCATCATACTCCTTGATTGTAGGGAGCTTGAACTTTGCTGGGACGAACTCTTCCATGATCTCATCGGTGAAGGGAGGATCAACCTGGTCGACCAAACTGTCCAGGTCAAGCCCGTCTTGGTCCTGCGCCTTCTTCATGCTCCCCAATTGATCTTGGAGGAGACGAAGTTGGGCCAGCCAAGGTTGACCCTCGATTCCGTGGCACCCTGCCTCTCTTCGGCGTTGGTTGAGCACATCCATGAGGTCATCTCCCAAGTCTGATCCCGTCGTTCGGGCACTTGGGGTTTTCGAGGGATGTGGGATGGGTGATCCTCGCGTGGTACTCCTTGGATGGCTACTTCGGGCAGATTACATCCGGAAAGACTCCGCTGTCCTGGATCCGATCCTCTAGTAGACCGAATGCTTCTTCCTCCGATCATTACTGCCTAGTCGAAGTCGTTCGATCGGTCTTCGGTGACGGGAATGAGCCTTTCCCAGGGCCTCCGTGGCTGGGGCTTTACCTTTGGCAAGGTCCCGAACCAACAGAGCTAACTTCTCCACCGCAGCCTTTTTCTTGGTCGGTTGTCGCCGCGCCACCTCCTGCGGCGCCTGCTGGTCCCCAGCATTAACTGTCTAAGCTGGAGGAGGTTGCCGAACCACCAGGCGACTCAAACTCTCCGCCATTCCTTGGACTTGTTCCTCCAAAGCCGTAAACTCTGGATCTGCACGCTCCGGTTCTTGCCTGGTTACCGCACCCTTAGGATCTGGGTGGTTTTCGACATGAACAACCGTCGTGTCCTCAGAGGCAATCCTCCTCGGAACGTGCTTGTAAGGACCCATCCCAGACTAGGGTCACCCCTAGACTACTTAAACATGCATGATTTAAAATAACTCTTAAAGAACAGAAATCAGAGTAATAAATGCTTCAGTTAATAATCCATCAAGGTCATTTAAAACATGTAAAGCGGGTACCCGATTTTTCAAGGATTTTTAAACAAGAAAAACTATAGAAAACGTCTCACAAGCGATCCAGTTAGCAATAAGTGCATTTAGATAAAACATGCAGTAAAAGGAAAATGCCCTAAACTTGACACCACACGACCCGAGTCCATGGTCTCCCCAGGCGTCCCAATCAGTCATCCTGGTAAAGTCCATACGTACCTGTGAAGTCCACAGAAATAATGGGGTGAGTTATAAATCTCAGTAAGGATCCCTAATCGGAATCAACACAGATAAAGCAGATAACGCATATACATATGGAAATAGAGGGTAGATATGCAACAGAATATAGGAGTCTCGTAGGACCTCATAAATGTCGGATGTTTAGTGGGTGGTGAAGGTGACTCCGGGGCTATCCCTAAGGGACATGCCACTCCCAGGTCCCACATAATTCAATCATACACATTTGGGGCTACCCTGATAATGAATTCCACTCCCGGGCCTTCTAATTGGTCACCTGCTCGGGATTCTATCAAACATATGCATAACTACTAAGAAATATACTTATAACGGAAGCAAAATAGTGAAACCCACAATTTCATGAATAACCAGCAAGTAAGTACTCGTCATCTTTAAATTCATCTAAGTTATTCTACTCTTGAAATTAATTCGTGATAGGGCTTGCATAAAATTCCCTTACCTTGGCCGAAAATCTCTAATCTCTTAAATTACTCGAATTACGTGTCCCATCACAGTTTTCCAAGCTGAAGTAGTCAAACAGGGTAAAACAGTAAGAATTTGGCCTTGAAACCATAAAAAACGGACTCGGAACGATAAAAATACCCAAAATGCACTACCCGACAATTTTTCGGCGAGGTGACAGCGGCACGTGGTCGGACGGTGGCAGTGGACGGCGACGGTGGGGAAATGCTCGCCGACGCGTGAAGAAGACGCGCGTCTTGGCTCGAGCGCAGGTTCGGACATCGCTCGCAGCTTCGGAGTGGCTGGCAGGCTCGAGACGCGCCCCCGGCTAGGCTTGGAGGCGGAGGCAGGTTCGGAACAACTCTATCAATCCGAAGCTGGGGCGGTGGTGGCGTTCTCTCACTTGGCGATACGTGTCGATGACTCATAGGCGGGTTGGGCGGCGACGGGTGGTTGGTCGTCTGGGCGGTGGCACGGCCTCTCACTTGGCGACACGCGGCAAGCGTCCGCTAGCGAGCTGGGCGATGACAGGTGGTGTGACGTGTGACGCTCGCCTGCTGGTGAGTTGGGCGGCGCTGTCTCCCTAGGCGACATGCGGTGAGCAGTGGCTGGCGAGCTGGCGGCGCTGTCTCCCTAGGCGACATGCGGTGAGCAGTGGCTGGCGAGCTGGCGGCGCTGTCTCCCTGGGCGACACGCGGTGAGCGGTGGCTGGCGAGCTGAGCGGCGACGGGCGGCGCGACGCGTGGCGAGCTCGGGCTGGTTTTCTCGGGTTCCAGCGGCGGTAATGATTTTAAAATCGTGACCTAAAAATGTCATCTTTGGCTTTTTATCGCTGCTGGAAAAGAAAGGGAAATTACGAAAATGCCCCTAGGTCCAAAATTACCAAAAATACCCCTGAGATAAAAAATGATTCCAAATTTGGACTTCGTATATCCCAAAATGTACTTTTAATAAAAACAAATTGCCCAAAATAAAATTCAAAAAGACCCCTGAGATTCCTGGTAAGCTAAAAAATACTAAAACTAACCTTAAAATAATAGGGGCGGAAGATTGGGCTACTACAGTGCTCGACGTCTGATTCTTCATCGACACTGTGGTGGTGGCCGTTCTCAACATTCGACATTTTTGCAGGAAAATGTGTTTGGATTTAGCATTTTAGGTAGAACGTTATCTCGTCCCCATAGACGGCGCCAATTGTTGATACCGAAAAATGGTCAACGAATATGCACAATAAAAACTTGTTTAATAAAGGATGAAAGGGGTTGTAAAAAAGCAAAAATTAGGACACACCAAGTGTGGTGTGAGCCACAGGGCCTTCGATGCCTAAGTCAGTAAATAATGGCACAAGAATACCTAGCTTAGGATCCGTCCCTTTGGACTGAAAAATGACTTGACTCTTATAGCAATCGGTCTCGTAACCGCTACAGCTCACTTATGGGCGGCATACTGGTCAGGCGTTAGAAACGTTTGTCATTAAGCCAGGTATGAATACCGACATAACTCCTGATCGTTACCCTCTGAAGGTGTAACGGTCTCGACTCGGGAGTTACTTGAGACCTCTACGGCCAACCCACTCGGGTTGACCTACTCGTTGTAATGGGGACTCCACGAAGGTGGCGTCTTCATACGTTACTTGGACTCGGTCAACTCTTTGGAGAGTCTTGACTTCCACAGCTAACCCACTCGAGCTGACCTACTCGTTGTAACAGGGGACGTCACGGGGTGTAGCGCCTCCATACGTTACTTGAACTAGATCGACCCTTCGGAGAGTCCTGACCTCCACGGCCAACCCTCTCGGGCTGACCTACTCGTTGTAAGGGGGACGCCATGGGGTGCAGCACCTCCATACGTTACTTGGACTCGGTCGACTCTACGGAGAGTCCTAACCTCCACGGCCAACCCACTCAGGCTGACCTACTCGTTGTAACATGGGATGACACGGGGTGTAACACCATCATATGTTACTTGGACTCTGTCGACTCTTCGGAGAGTCCTGACTTCCATGGCCAACCCACTCGGCTGACTTACTCGTTGTAACAGGGGACGCCACTGGGTGTAGCGCCTGCATACGTTACTTGAACTCGGTTGACTCTTCAGAGAGTCCTGACCTCCACGGCTAACCCACTCAGGCTCATCTACTCGTTATAACGGGGGACGCAACGGGGTGCAGCGCCTCCATACGTTACTTGGACTCGATCGACTCTTTGGAAAGTCCTGACTTCCATGGCCAACTCACTGGGGCTGACTACTCGTTATAACGTGGGACGCCACGGGGTGCAGCGCCTCCATACGTTACTTGGACTCGGTCCACTCTTCGGAGAGTCCTAACCTCTGTGGCCAATCCACTCAGGCTGACCTACTCGTTGTAACGGGGGACGCCACGAGGTGTAGCGCCTTCATACGTTACTTAGACTCGATCGACTCTTCGGGGAGTCCTGATTTCTCGACCACCCCACTCCAGCTGACCTACTCGTTGTAACGGTAGATGCCACAGGGTGCAGCACCTCTATAGGTTACTTGGACTCGGTTGCGGAGAGTCCCGACCTCCACCGCCAACCCACTCGAGCTGACTTACTCGTTGCCGGACCCGAGAAGGGTGAGGCTGCAAGGGCCTTCCTTGGCCGACCCCTAGAGAAGTTGGACTTGCTTGGCCGACCCTCCGTGGCCAACCTCGGAGGGTTGACAAAAGGCGTGGCCAACCCCTTAGGGGGTCAAGTCCTTCATTTGGCCGACCCCCGAGGGTCGGCGTTGGCTTGTTTATCCTCCGAGCGGGTTTTAATCTCTTCCGAGTCTTACGGGATATTTTTGGCTTACAACAAATGCCATGTTGTTCCATTTCAAAAATCCATTTTATAGGAAAAAATGGGCTTCTCGAGACAACCACCTCCACTAAGACTTTTAAAATAAATGCAAATAGGTTATTCTTAAATAATATTGGAGAATTATAGATCATTCACCTTTATCCTAGATGTTCAACGAAGATTCTAGATCACAAGTATATAAAAGATTGATGGAGAGAATTCTAGAACACACTTTGTCTAAGATTGGTGTAGAATGATATAGACCATGCACATTATCCAAAGTAAGGTTGTGGCAAAATTGTGACCATATGATTGACTCGATTACCTAGACAAGATGTGGCCAATTTATGGCCATAGGATTATACTTAGAGCCCAAGTTTGGAAGTATTATAAATAGGTGATTGTTTTTTTGTTGGCAAACCATCTCAAAATTTCCCAAGACATCCACATCTAAGTGAGTGAAGGTGTGAGATAAAAATAGAGAGAGTTCATTCTTACAAGAGAGTTTGGTGCTATTTTGTAAGAGAGAAAGTTTGTAACTCCTATTTTTATAATGAAGTTCTTCTATTCTTGTTCGTGGTTTTATCCTAATTTGCTTAGGATTTTCCACGTTAAATCATCGTGTGTCATTTCTCTTATTCCTCTCAATTATTGTTATTTTTCTCAATCTATTATAGCTGCGACCCTAACATTTATAACATCTTCATTTATACCAAACACAAATGCAAATGCAACCACCTCCATTTGATGTATCTGTGCGTTTAATTTATAGATTTAAATGTTAATATTGCATTGGATTAACTTTATTCATAATCATTGTTGTTGGACTTTAATGATCTTCTGAAGAATTGACTGCATTGCTTGCAATTTGGTTTCACTGCAAAGCTTTAGTCCTTCTTGGATAATAAATGAGCTTAGCTCCCCATAGGTAATAGTATCTGAAGGGCAACTTGGTATGTAGACAATTTATAATTCTTTGAGAAAAGTATTTTGGAAGACCTTCCACATATTTAATCTTCTAAAGGGAAAATGAGCTACTAGTTCGTATCATTACTTTACTGATAAACATATCCATATGCCATCGAAAGTCGCCTAAAGTCAGGCATTTTTATTTCATTAGGATTTCAGCGAATCTTTCTCGATACATTGTAGGTTCACCAATACAAAATTTTGTAATGGTATAAAGAAGTGTATTGACGGCATCGTCAATTTTTCTTCTAACTCAATTATTTGATATGTTTGTCCTTCAGTTTTGATAGTATAAAATATTTTGACTACGTACTATGATTAAAGATGCTTTCTCTGGTAGCTTCGTTAAGATGTTTATCTCACCAGTCTTTTAGTAAGCCAGTAAAACTGGTAACTAAAAGTTGTGCCATTGACTGGTCTGTTTTGCCCGTGAGTTCATAGGCATTAGCACCCATTAGCATTTCGTTAATTAGATTAGTTACTAAATAATCAGATAGTCTGGGTTTTCTCTTCAAATTGCATATCGGAGTTTTTATTGAAACCCAAGGCTCTGATACCGAATGTATATCAGATTGGATCTTTACAACCTAGTTTCACCAAAAGAGAGAAAATAGATGAGGTTTACAAAATAGAAGGCAGACAATTCTTATATTTTAGCATACCCTTGAATTACAATTTGGAAGTCTTTTATAGAGCCCAAAAGAAAAAAGAAAATGAACATGTGGAATCCTTCATTACACGTATTAGTGTTTGAGGGATACTTTTGACACATAATGACCATACACATTATTAAACTAATAATATTGGACCTATGAAGACATGTGTAAATGTCTGACATATTCTACGACACATGGTGAACATGCGAGACAAACCCCTGCCATATTTGTTTGAAAGAAACAAAACAAAAATTAATCTAGAAGATATAAATGTCGAAAATTTTCAGAACCTGGGAAATTAAAATTTGGACAAAATAATAAAATATTAAAATGCATACTTAGAGGTTGCTGAGAAGGTTGCATGCACTACTACAAATAAGGGAATAGGTGTCGGTCAAACCAAAATATTTTAAAAAATACGAATATTTGGTGTCGGTCACATTTAGTGTCGGTTTTTTGGTGTCGGTCAGCATTTTTAGTGTCGGTCAGACCGACACCAATACTTGACCGACACTAAAAAGAAAAAAAAAATTGGCCCACATTTAGTGTCGGTCCGACCGACACTATAGGCTATTGGTGTCGGTCCGACCAACACCAAAAGCCGGAAAAGAAAAAGAAAAAAAAAAATCGGTCCCCAGGGGCTTTGGTATCGGTCCGACCGACACAAAAGCCCCTGTGGACCGGTTTTTTTTTTGAAAATTTCCCCCCTTTTTTCTCCTCGTTTTCTCCGACAACATTCCCTCTTTTCCTCCATTTTTTTCTTCTTCTTCACCCGAAAACTTTTCATCTTCACTCCCAAAACTTCCCAAAACTTCATTTCTTCCCCCCAAAAACTCCATTTCTCACCCGAAACTCCATTTCTTCCCCAAAAAACTTCATTTATTCCCCCAAAACTCCATTTTTCAATCGAAAACTCCATTTCAAAAACACCCATTTCATTTTTTTCGCCCATTTCATCGAAACCCGCCATTTTTCTTCTTCTTCTTCCCAAAAAACTTCATTTCTTTACTTTTCTTCTTCTTACCCGCGGCCAAAAACTCCATTTCTTTAATTTTCTTCTTCTTCCCCCCAAAAACTTCATTTCTCACCCGAAAACATCATTTCTTCCTCCAAAAACTCCATTTCGTCACCGAACCCGCGGCTATTCTACACATTTGAAAGGTACTAATTTAATTTCTTCTTTATTTTCTCTATTTTACCAGTGGCTATCATGTATTATTTCTTTGTTGTTATCATGTATTCCATACTTTTATATAGTGAAGTTCTACTAATTATTTA
>JBBMEG010080462.1:0-11511 GCA_037832605.1 Cyclanthera cordifolia | reverse complement strand
TTTAAATAACAAGATATATGGTAAAAAAATATATTAAATATTGAAAGTAAAGTAAATACACATAAATAAAATATATACAATTTATAAATAACTAAGTTAAATAGATCAATTGGTTAATGATATTTGATTCATTTTAAAAATTTATGGTTCGAGTCATAAGTTGAAATCACAAACATTATAAAAAAGTGCTGGGAAACATTTATGTTATGTTAGGGCAGTTCTTTTGTCAAAACTCATCGTATTTCTTACTCATCGCATTTCTTAATTCATAGTGATGTTTAGGGACCTTCTAAGGTAGTTACCCGAGGGGGGGGGGGGGGGCAATGGTTTGTTACCTTTATTGATGACCATACTCGTGTAACTTGGGTTTATCTTCTTACTAACAAATCTGACCTTAAAAAGGTATTCATTAGGTTTTATAACATGGTTGAAATCCAGTTTAAAAAACAAGAATAAGCATCCTCCATTCAGATAATGGAACCGAATACTTTAATACTCACCTAAATGAGTTCTTATATAGTAAAGACATTCATCACCAATCAACCTGTAGGAATACACCTCAACAGAATGATATTGCTGAAATAAAAAATAGACATCTGTTAGAAGTCTCACGTGCTATTATGTTTTCCATGCATATACCACAATATTTGTGGGGTGATGTTGTTCTTATAGCAACCTATCTTATCAATAGAATGCCTACAAAAGTATTAGGTTTTCGCACTCCTTTAAAGCATCTTACAAACAACTCCCCTACAATTCGGATTTTTTCGGATCTACTTGCCAGGGTCTTTGGTTGTAAAGTCTTTGTTCATACGTCCAGTCCTTCGTTATCTAAACTAGATCCTCGAGCCATTAAATCTGTTTTCTTAGGTTATGTATCACATAAAAAGGCTTATCGATGTTATGATCCTGTCACAAGAAAAGTATATGAAAGTTTAGATGTGTCTTTTATAGAAGACCAATCCTATTTTTCTTATTCCCTTCAAAGGGAGACTTCATCTACAGGTGAATGAAATGAAAATAATTGGATTGACTCTCTTCCACTCCCTAAAATGGTTCATCATGAGGTTTCTCCAGGATATAATATGATCATAGGTTCCTCTTCAGAAGAAGAAATACCACGAGGTGTTTCTAAATTTCAAGTTTATACTAGGAGGACAATCAAAATAGTAAGAGGCGGTGGTTGATCCGACACATGGCCAATCTGATACTCCGACGACTGCTCCTATAGTTCTGGTAATATATCTTCTGATCCTTCACATCCTGAAAATCTATTATCTGATGTTTCTGATCTTGATATTCCTATAGCATACAGGAAAGGAACCCGTAACTGTACCAAATATCCTATTAAAAGCTTCATTTCTACCATAAATTGTCCACCACTCATAGAGCTTTTACATCTAGGATAACCAACCTGTTTGTTCCAAGAAGTATACTGGAAGCCCTAGCGGATCGGAAGTGGAATTTAGCTGTTATGGAGGAGATGAATGCGCTTAAGGAAAATCATACGTGGGATATAGTGAAATTACCAAAAATAAGAAGACAGTTGGGTGTAAATGGGTATTCACTGTAAAATGTCATGCAGATGGAAGAATTGATAGACACAAGGCGAGATTGGTTGCTAAAGGGTTTATTTAGACCTATGAAATTGACTATCAAGAAACGTTTTCCCCTGTAGCCAAACTTAACTCAATTAGAGTATTGCTATCCATTGTTGTCAATAAAGACTGGCCTTTGTATGAACTTGATGTGAAGAATGCTTTTCTCAATGGTGATCTAGAAGAAGAGGTATATATGGATTTGCCACATGGTTTTGAAACAAATGATAGGAACAACGATGTTTGTAAATTAAAAAAAGGCATTGTATGGCCTTAAACAATCACCTAGAGCCTGGTTTGAACGGTTTGGAAAGGCAGTGGTAAAATATGGATTTCTTCAGAGTCAGGCAGATCATACTATGTTCTATAAACATGCTAAATATAACAGAGTAACTGTCTTGATAGTTTATGTCGACGATATCATTGTAATAGACAATGACGAGGTAGGGATAATTGATTTGAAGAAAAAAAATTAGCAAATAAGTTTCAGATTAAGGACTTAGGATATCTAAAATACTTTATAGGTATGGAAATTGCAAGATCAAAGTCCGGTATTATAGTAAATCAAAAAAAGTACATCATAGATTTACTAAATGAAACCGGATTACTTGGTTGCAAACCAACAGAGACTCGTATTGAAGAAAATGCAAGATTACAGGCAGCTACAGAAGAAGAAATAAAAGATAAAGAAAAATACCAGAGGCTTGTGGGAAGACTAATTTATTTGTCTCATACTCGCCCCGATATAGCCTTTGCTGTAAGTATGGTGAGCCAATTTATGCACGCACCAGGACTTGTTCATTTTGAAGTTGTTTATACGATTTTGAGATACCTGAAAGGTACTCTTGGAAAAGGCATACTATTTAAAAAATAGAATCATCTTGATGTTGAATTTACACAGATGCTGACTGGGCTAGTAGTACTGTGGATCGAGGTCAACTTCAGGCTATTGTTCCTTTGTTGGAGGAAATTTAGTTACATGGTGTAGCAAGAAACAAAGTGTTGTTGCAAGAAGTAGTGCTGAAGCAGAGTTTAAGGCTTTAACCCATGGTATTTGTGAAGGCATATGGATAAAGAGACTCTTGGAAGAGCTTAAATTTGTCCATTCAAGATCAGTTTATATGTATTGTGATATTAAGACGGCTATCTCCATCGCTCAAAATCTTGTTCTTCATGATATAACTAAACATATTGAAGTTGAAAAGACTTCATAAAAGAAAAGATTGTAGATAGTACTATTTGCATCTCCTATTTGCCGACCTCTGAGCAAATAGCTGACATCCTTACTAAAGGACTAATAAAGCGACAGTTTGATAAGATGGTGGTCAAATTGGCAATGGAAGATATCTTCATACCAACTTGAGGGGGAGTGTTGGTTATGTTAGTATTAAATTATATTTGTAAATATAATAAGAGAAAATACCTTATTATATTATAATTATTATTTTCCTTTTCTAGTTAGGAATGTTACTAATTAAGTAACTCATCTATATCATTATTTTGTGACAAATAAAATAGAATATCCTCCCTACAATTTTCACAAGTGGCCTCGCTGAGATGTAAGCATTTAAGAAGAGGTAAAGAGTACCCCCTTTTGTATAGCTTATCCCCCTACACCACATATGTCAGTGAAGTCGATGCAGGTTCTTCACTTCCCGTTTGGTTTCTTTACTAGAACGAATTTGGATAGCCACTCAGGGTAGTGTACATCCCGAATGAACTCTGTCTTCAACAGCTCATCAACTTGTTCGATAATGACTTTTTAGACTCGTGGTTGAACGCTCTCCGCTTCTAGCATACCGACTTATGGTCCCGGTCAATATTGAGCTTATGAACCTTAACTTTTGGATCTACCCCCGATATGTCATCAAGGACCAAGCAAATACGTTTGCGTTTCGTGGCAGAAATTTCACAAGACTTGCTCGCTGCTCCAAACATAGGCCGGTCCCAATACTGACAGTCTGCGTTTCACTCAACAAGGGCACAACTTCCAGCTCTTCGAAAAGTTTTCCTCTGTTTCGCTTAGCTCTTCTCGAGGAAGAACTCAGGTCTATGTTTGATGACTGACCTTTCTCAGGTGATGTCTCTTGGACAGTCTCACCTGCCATTAGTTCCTCTTTAATAGTTCTTACCTCTGTAACTCTTACCACTCGTCATAGGCCTGTGTGGTAACATCTCTCAAAGATAGCTGCTACCCTCGGACTTACCCTACCCTCATAGGAGTAGGAAACTTCATCAGCTGGTGGTAGATTGATGCCACCGCCCTTAACCTGTGTATAATAGGTCTTCCTAGTATTGTATAGTAGGCAGAGTTGTCGTTCACCACGAGAAAATTCACAAAATGGAGGACTATGTTGTCCCCTTCGCCAAAAGTCACTAAGAGTTCAATTGAACCTTCAGGGGTGAGAGTGCTCTCGCCAATTTCGGTTGAGGGTGTCGCATTCAGCTTGGGCTCTTTCTCTTCCCAGTTTCATAACGTCATAAGCTTTCAACAATAATACATCTGCCGAACTACCCCATCAACGAGGATCCTCTTAATGCAAATGTTGGAGACAGTTAAAGAGACCACAAATGCGTCATTGTGTGGCTAGTGTAGTGTTGCAGCCTCGGCGGTAGTGAAGTCGAGTAGCTCATCTGCAACAGCCATCACTCGTACTTTATCACTGTTTAGCATGGCCCTAGCCTGTCTCACCTTCTCTTTCCGACTCCAATTGGACTCTCATACAGACACTTTTTCTTATTAGATGACACAGACACTTTTTCACCAATGATGGTTCTGATCTCTTTAGATGGTTGTACTTTTCGCCTCCTATTTTCTTATTAGATGACACAGACACTTTTTCACCTTCTCTTACATACTTGTCCAGACGTCCTCTTCGGATGCGAAACTCTATGAACTTCTTCAGATCATAACCCTTATTTCTCTTGTTGAACCCCACTTTGATCCGGCTCGACCACTTCAACTTCTCCTTATCTTGAATTTAAAGATTTGCTCTACTGGAACCACTGTTGGGGTGCACTTCTCGAACCGGCTGGGTGACACTGCTTTCCGGTCGACCTTCTCTTTCTTTATTGGGCGCTCCTCCGCCCTCTGGTTTCGCGACTTCTTATGGTCAAACTCACGACGACTTGTTGACTTTTCACGCTCCAGAATGGAGCGCTTTCCTTTAATGCCTCCTCGAGAATTGGCCAGCTTACCCGCGCTCATGTACTTTTGTGCTCAAGTCAGTAGCTCGACATGTGTGAATGAAGCTTTCTTCCCCATCAACCACAAGAACTTCTCGTCTTTGAGCCCAATCACTACCGCCGCAAAGGCCATTCTATCGGTGTACCCTTCAACTTGTGCTCAAGTCACTTAATTGCATCCCAGATTCCATTGATTTCCATCCATGCCTGATAAGAATCTAGGTGCTCTACGAGATATGTAGACTCGTCATACGCCTTGATCGTCAGAAGCTTGAATTTTGTTGGGACGGGCTCCTCCATGATTTTGTTAGTAAAAGGAGGGTCGACCTGATCGACCAAAATTATCCAGTCGAGTCTGTCCTAGACTTGCGCCTTTTTTATATCCCACACCTGATATTGAAGGAGGGAAAGCTAAGTTAACCAAGGTTGGTCTTCAGGTCGTCCACAAGTCTAATCTTGTTTCTCGGGCACTTGGGGGTCCTTGAAGGGTGTTGGGTGGATGACCCTTAAAAGGTACTCTGCGATTAGGGCTTTCCCTTTGACAGGGTCTCGTACCAAAGCGCTGACTTTTCAACTGTAGCCTTTCTTGGTAGATCGTCGCCTCACAACCTTCTGCTGTGCTCGCTTATTTTTGACAATGGTAGCATGAGCTGGAGAAGGCTGTTGAAGTAGTTCCATCAAACGACTCAAGTTCACCGTCATTCCTTGCACTTGTTCTTCCAAAGCCGCAAACTTCGGATCAACACACTTTGGTTCTTGCCTCGGTACTCCACCATCACGATTTAGGTGGTTCTCGACATGAACGATGCCATGTCCTTTGGTGGAAACTCTCCTTGAATCATGCTCAACATCCGACTCTCTATCCACACCATTATGGTTGTCATTCTCAACGTTCAAACCTACTCTAGGCGGCCTTAGGAGGGCCAAATTGGTCTTGGCCGACCCCTAGTGGGATCATGGCCACCATGGCTAAACCCTAGGGTGTCTAGGCCTCCTTTGGCCGACCGCCGAATGGTTGGAATGGGCTTGTCCAACCCCCGGGAGTCTCGATCTCCTTTGGCCGACACCCGAGGGGTCGAACCGGGCTTGGACGACTCGTTGGGGGTTCTGGCCTCCCTTGGCCGATTCTCAGGGGGTCTCGGCCTTCTTTGGGTGACCCCTGCAAGTCGGAATGGGCTTGGTCGACCCCCTATTGGTTGTAGCCTCCTTTGCGGCTGAGGGTTGGAATGGGCTTGGCCGACCTTCTGGAGTTATGGCGTCTCTTGGCCGACTCACGAGGGTTGGAATGAGCTTGGCCGACCCCCAGGTGGGGGGATTCGGCCTTGTTTGGGTATTTTCAGGATATTTTAGCGA
This sequence comes from Cyclanthera cordifolia, assembly GCA_037832605.1. NCBI lineage: Eukaryota > Viridiplantae > Streptophyta > Magnoliopsida > Cucurbitales > Cucurbitaceae > Cyclanthera > Cyclanthera cordifolia. The sequence goes on along the minus strand of JBBMEG010080462.1, from coordinate 5,374 downwards.
TAACAAGGATGAAATTTGTTTTGAAAGGAGGAATGCAATAAATGCCGAAAGGAAAAGTTTGAGAGTTTTACGTTATGAAGAAAATTTAAAAAGTAGAACTTTAGGGCTTACCACATTTAGAGATATCTCATTAATAGTACATGCATGTTAAGGACATCTAGGGAAAGTAATTCTCTATATTTATAAGCTGTAAACATTGCTCGAGATGAGCAATGGTTCAAGTTTGAAGATTTGGTAACTCCCAATCAAAGACTAATTTAGTCTTATTTGCGGAGATCATTTTTTTGCTAATTTTTGGATTCCTTGTATGACTCAATAGGTAGAATGACCTTAAATGAAATAATTAAATGGAAAACAAATTTCATGTTAATCTTTTAGGCTAGATCAAGAAATTAAATAATTCATGCATTAATTAGAATGTTGGAAGCTATTCATACTTAACTTTTAGAATCCAAACTTTTCGCTTACTTTTGAATATTCAGGAACTCAAAATGAGAAAAACTTTACAATAAGTAAGGACACAAATGAAGCAAAGCAAGTAGTGTTCGTAGTAAGGACTGATGAAAACATATGTCGGGAGCATTTATATTCAAGGAATTAGCTAAAATCCATGCATCAAAATTATGTACGTGTGAGCTTCAGGTGAATTATCTAGGGAGTTTTAGCCCTCAGATGTGTGGTAGCCAGAAAGAGGAAGAAGATAACTTGGGAATGTAACCTAGAATCTGGATAATTGATCTTTGTTTCGAGGGTTACCCCTTACATGGTAAATGATGCAAAAGAATGAGACATGTTGTAAGAGGGAGAAGCTGTTTTGAGCAAACCTGAGATGTCGACGCTGACATCTCTCTACTTTAGGAATTTCTATTATTCTTCCTTTATTTCTGGTTATTGTTTCAGAACGTTCAGATTTTTATCATTATTACTGTTTTCTTCATTTCTGCTGCGACTGGCCTGCTGGTCGCGTTCGGTGCTGATGCAGGTGTGCGACTGAAGCAGGTGCGCGGAGTGACTGGGCTCGGGTTGACGACTGTGACTGGCCTGATTGTCGTCTCCACAAGTGCGCGACTGCGACTGATGCACCTTTGGTTGTCGACTCTGCTAAATGAAGGTGGAAGGTGGCGGCAGCGAAGTGAGATTAGGGTTAGGGTTAGAGTTCCAAACTACTCTCTTATTTTTTACAAAATTTTGCTTTGATACCATGTGCAAAATAATAAGAAGAATAGTTCTTTATTACTCACTTACAAACAATAATACATGTGAAGTTACTTAAATAGAAAACATTCCTAAATAAAAAAGGAAAAAATAATAAAAGAAGGAATATTATAATAAGAAATTATATCTTATTATATTTACAAGATAAACATCAAATTAAAATATAGGTCACAAGTTTATTCCCAAAATATATCAAAAATGAATTTGATTGCGTAGACAATGTTCGTTGGGTCTTTCCTAATGAGCTTTTTCTCATAGTTTTTGATTTACTGTTGCTGTTATGTTGGTGATGCTCTTGTTGGGAGTTGTCCCCTTAAGTCTTGGTCGAATTGTACTGGTCCTAACTTTTGGTTCGGTTAATGGTTTAATGTATGCATTTCCAAAAAAAAAAAGAATATTTTCTCAAAACGTGAAGAAGAAGAAGCTATCCGCAACCAGCCAAAAACCAACCTTATAACCTGATTATTGGAATCCTTGCAGGATATAGGATGCGACAAAATGTAAACCAATGTTAAGTAACAATTTCCAAGAGTTACACATTAACAGCCAACGCAGGCGAAGGTGATATCTGTAACTGAAAGTTACTAATGTATACTGAGAGACAGAAGCTAGCTACAAAGAGCAGAAGCAAAAGATGAACAGATGAGGAAGCTACATACAGCGTGGGAAAAAGGTCTGCCCCACGAAACCCCCAACCATAGCCCTTCTCACATTGGATTCAAACAACTTCGGATTGTCTCTTAAAACTGCAGCAGCATCATGATTCAGTGGATCCTCGTCGTTTGGTTCCTGGTACAAAATTACAAAAACAGGATAGGTCATAAGTTAACAAAACTGAAGCATTTTACTACTAATGAGGCAGCCTTCTTTATACCGTAAACAGATGGTAGAGCCCATAAATGACAGTGTTAATATTGAGAACAGGTTTCCAATCTTCCCGCAATATGTTCAGGCACACATTTCCTTCCAAGTCGATGTTTGGATGGTAGACCTGCATAAAGTATAAATTATTATATACAAACAAGATTTCTTTTATTGTCTTAAAAGGATCAAATGCTTAGAACAAGGAGCCACACCTTTGTTTTGCATTTGACTTTAGGTGCTTCGTGAGGATAGATGGGAGAAACTGTGAAGGAGAACAAAAATGTTCCTCCTCTGTAATTTAGAAAAACATTACTAGCGTAAATACTAACAGTATTGTTTAGATTTCTCTTTTTTTAGTTTAACAACAATTGACAATCTTATTTCAAGTATACTATGAACACAGGTAGACATGTTTGGAGGGAGTTAGTAGAAGGGTTAAACGGATGGAGTAAGAGGATTTAAAATGTGCAGTTTTCGAGAGCTAAGCTCATGAAGTGCTTCAGAAACTTACAGTTGAAGAGTATTACATGTTAGTTTACATTTCAATTTCTGTTTCTGAGTTAAACTTCTAGACTGAAAAAACAAATAAGAAAATGAAAATATCCTCCACTAGCAGCCAACAGTTCAAGTAAAAATTGCTTCCATATGAATCTTCGAGAAAAGAGAATTCTTACAAATAATATCCCTCATCTGGTCGTATTGACACCTCAAAGTTCATGAGGTCATCCTTTCCATTGGGAAAGGTTATGTTACATGATTTCGGTAGATTCAGCTCACTAATATCTGCAACAAATTAGGCACCAATAGTCACTAACAGACAAGGTATATCCCTCTCAAGTAAGTATATAATTGTATAAACATAAAAAAGGTTAAAAACAACTCCAACTGAATAAACAAATACACTTCCAGTGTCAAATGCTGGAGTGTCACTATGTCAAATAGAAATGACAAATAAAAAACCCTGAAAGAATGAACCTCGCTCTCAACCAATTAGTCATATCATATATAATAAATGTTTAAAGAAAAAGAAAAAAACAAAATAAGTCACTCCACAGATTCTAATAGATTTTTTTTTAAGTTATCACATTTTTTATTTTTTTTGAAACTAGAAAATCGAAGTTTCGCTCTAGTTTACTAGAGATAATCACGCCTGTCTCTGGGCCAATCACTGGGAGATATTGAAGGAATCAAGACACGAGAGGTGTCTACAAATTAATGTCATGGGAGGATCTCAAACCTAGAACTTTGAGGAGGGCACATTTTCAAAGCCCAAACCTTCGACTACTGTGCGACCTCTCAGGGACAATTATCGAGGTTTTTTTGGGCACTCATTCCTCATTGTTTCTGAATATGATATGATACGTCATACGATAACATCATATATGATCATAATCTTCATTAACATCTATCTAAGAATGGAACACTTTATTTCACCACATAAGCAAGTCCCACTTAAATCAACCAACCTAATAGCATACTCAAATTTTTCTTTTTTAAAAAAAAACTGAGTATCCATGTTAACTTATGGGACACCTACTACCTATGAAGCACGGATACGGATACGGACACGGGACCCGGATACGAAAAGGAGACCCGGACGCGGCGACACACCAATTTTGAAAAAACTAGGACATGGACACGTTTGGGATACATCAATTTTATTTATATATATAATAATAATAATAACTAGAACAAATAATATGAAAACAATAAATGATTTTGTTCCAAGTACTTTGATTTTGACTCTTTTTCTATGCTTAAATGTTTTTTAAGAAATCATTTGCTTGATGGGATTCGAAGATTTACACAAGAGAGGGGACTCGTTGGTGTTTGAGAGGAACGATGTGAGGCGACTTGATTTTTCTAGAAAAAGAAACATTTCATTGATTAATGGTGAGGCGACTCTTGTTGAAGATGGATTGGCGGAGAGGCAAAATGACAAAGAGGAAGATGAACAATTTTCTTCTTTAACATAGGCGTCAATTAGATTGTAGGAGAAGTTTTCTCGGTTTAATTCAATATTATATTAGGTTAATTTGTTTTTTTTTTTTTAATTTTAAGAAGATAAAAAAAATGCGAGTTTTACTTTAGAGTGGGCTAATTAAAAGAAACAAAGTGATCATTTTATTTGAGTTAAACAAACTATTTTTTTCAAAAAAAAAAAATCTTGCAAGCGTGTCCTAGCCGTGTACTTGGCGTGTCCGTTATTAAATAAAAATTAAAAAGACTGGACACTTCAATTCGTGTGTCCGACACGTGACCGAGGCGTGTCCGAGCATGTCCGTGTCCGACACAGACACTCCACCCAAAATGAAGTGTTTGTGCTTTATAGCCTACTACATTTGATTTCGAGAGAACTCCTGCGAAATTAATTTCTAAGTGGGTGGAACTCATTCCCTCTAAGCAAAAACGCTTGTTTGACTAAGGCCAACTCTTGATGGTGAATAGCAGCTACTAAATTAAATTGTGGCTGTTTGAAAGTTCCATTAAGGATAGTTTAATGGATGACAACAAAATTTACTTCTAATCGAATACTACCACAACCTTAAATACGGTTTTGGCCTTTGGGTTCACATCAAAAGTTCTCATGAACTATTATTCCCAAAAGGACATCCTCTCGATTAATTTTATCCCAATTTACTGAGTTGTAAAGAACATAGCAGATTCACAATAACTTCCAGCCTCCCAGGCATGCATCCGCGTGGTTCTCTACCAGAAAGTGACAAAAATGCGACTATGGGCCACCAAAATGACACACTCAATTCCCTAGTGCCACTCAATATCTCCCTGAAACTAACCTCTGAAATTCTTGTCTAAAAAACAAAATGAATAATCATTGGAACTTAGAAGTCAGCAGTTGGAAAATAATACATGCAGATTCTCATTGCACTCGAACATACCAGCAGTTAACTGCTTGGCCGAGGCACTGAGCTATTTACACGAAGGTTGGGAAAGAAGGTATCTGAATCTAGTATTGATCTAAATGTAACTGGATCCAAATTGATAATTGATATATGTTAAAATTATTTAACTAAAATCAATATAAAGCATGGACATTTAGAAGAGCCCAAAGTAAAATGAAAATAAATTCAAAAGCCCACTTATCTTTTAAGCCCAAGTTTACTTGAACCAAACCAGCACAACTGATTTGTTTGTTCTGAACCGAACCAGTGATTCTAGTTCTTCTATCGTACGGCTGATGTTGAGCGTGAGTACCGAAACTTGTAGGGCTGAGATGAAGCCACTCTTCACTTTGCCTTGTCGGTTTAGGCTGCATGTTCTACACGTTTTATCC
>JBBMEG010080461.1:0-11511 GCA_037832605.1 Cyclanthera cordifolia | reverse complement strand
ATTTTGCATAGATGACAAAACATTTTGTTATACCACCGATATTAATTTATTAATTTGATTATATATGAATTTTTTTTATTTGCTATAGTGAAAAAACCGATGTTTTATTTATTTTTGAATTGGGTAAATAATTATTAAAAAAATAATATATAAAAGGTAATTATAAATTTAGTTCCTATAATTGGATAAAAGTTACAATTTAGTCTCTATGATTTCAAAATCTAGATTTTAATTTTTATGATTTGAAAAAATTTACATTTTAGTCTCTATAGTTTGAAAAATTTACAATTTAGTCTCTATAGTTTAAAAAATTAGAATTTAGTCTCAAAGGTTTGATAAATTCTAAAAAATAGTCCGTCATTCGTAATTGTTAGCGAATAAAATACGTAGAAATTAGTTATTTTTATGATTATGATGAAAGTGTGAGATAAGTAATTAATTGAAAAAAAAAAAAAATCATACCTCACATTTAGATACTTAATTCGTTTACGATTTACGAATAACATGGACTATTTTTTTTGATTTATCAACGCATATGAACTAAATTCTATTTCTTTAAACCAAAGAGACTAAATTCTATATTTTTTCCCAAATCATAGGGAATAATTTTATATTTTTTCAAACCATTAAAACGAAAATCTAGTTTTTCGAATCGTGGGGACTACCGCTTAATTTTCCTGAAGCCATAGGGACTAAATTCATAATTTATGGATAATTAAATAAGGGAAGGCTGGTTGGGACATTGTGGAAAAAGCACGTGGCTCGGGACGCGTTGCCAACTTGCGGGGTGGATCGGTACAATTTTATAAGTTAAATTATAAATGATCATGGACCTCAATTATTGGTATAGGTAGATATTTAATTCTTAAATATTATGATATATATCATTAAAGCCATAACATTTTCAAGTTTGATCTTAATAAATCCACTTCATTTCTATTTTTGAGGTATAAACATGATTACTTTAAGATGACATGCTAAAGTAGATCCATGATGCAAAAAGAAAAATAGACAAGTTTAAAAGAAAATTCAAATTAGGATGAACTATTGTTTTTAAGTGGGAGGGAATTGTGTCACTCAATTAACTATTTATGAAACTAGTAAAATCTAATACGTTTTTATAAATACGATCATTAAAAAAAAAAAAAAATATATATATATATATATATATATATATATATAGAGAGAGAGAGAGAGAGAGTCATTGTATTAATGAATATTGTCCTTTTTTTATAATACGGTAATTTATAATACAATATTAAAACGTATTAATTATTAAATATACGAATACTTTTGAATTTATCTACATTTATAATTATTTTGTAAAAATACCTCATCCAACATAATTTACCTTTATTTATTGGATTATTTACTCAAATTAACCATTTATTTTATGTAAATCATCTCATGCCATATTCAAATTAACTATTTATTTTATGTAACCATAATTCATGTCATATTCAACAACTAGCTAGGGTTATATGTCTGTGTGTATATGTGTGTATATATGTGTGTGTGTATATATATATAGGTATAAACTCAACCATGTATAACATAACCTTATTTAATAAATGTGTTGAAGAATCTTCACATTTTTAATGTGGGAAAAGTGCCACAAGTTTAGTATCTTTAACATGCCCCCTGAAGATGATGTCATTTGAATTAAATCCGAATTGAGATCATCAAATGCCTTTAGACCGCATGGGTGGGGTTCTCATAATTTCGGGGACTAATAACCAACATTGTGCTCTGATACTATATTATAAAGTGTGAGCATCCATCTTAAAACCAATTGGTCATAAGAGGAGTAGCCCGCCTTATCTTATAAATGTATTGAAGAATCTTCTCACATTTTCAATGTAAGAGAAGTGCACAAGGTGAGTATCTTTCTACAATATGCCCCTCAAGATGACACCATTTTTGGGAAAGTCGTCTTGAATATAGACCCGAATTTGTGGTTCGAAAACCCTTTTTGGCTTACTCACTTGGTTCAGATCTAACTTTTAGGATCACCAAAACATTAGATTTTCTCTCACTTTCTTCGTGCGCTTTTTTTTTTTTTTTTTTTCAATCCTACCTCTCCCGCTTCTTCTTCCTCGCGATTTTTGTGAATTTGCCATTCTTGATTTTAGAAAGTTAAACATGTTCCCTATTGTTTTTGTTTGGTTCCCAGCCTCATCTGAGGTTCATAAAAACCTCTTTATAATATATTTGAATGATACCTCAAATGTTGTTTCGGTTTATGAAACTCTTTTTGCAGATAATTAAGTTACTTGGAGTCACTCAACTACTTGCTTATCGTTCCGGAACAAAGTTATATTCAATAGATGATACATTGTCGAAGTCAACAAGTACTTCTCTTCCTTCTTAGTTGCGGAATAACAACATCATTATTACTTGGATTATCAATTCTTTGACGAAGTCCATCTCTTCAAGCATTTTTTTATTTAACTTCGAGCGATTTCTTTGAATTTATTGTTTATGATTTTAGAAATTTAAGAGGATCTTTATAGTCATTTCAATGTAAAGAATAGTCATCAAATTTTTCGGTTAAAGCTCAGTATTACTACTCTGAAACAAGAACAAAATTTTGTGACAACCTTCTCCTTCAAACTGAAAAACCTCTAGGATGAGAACATTTCCTATCAGATTGTGTGTTCTTGCAGCTTGTATATGTGTGGTGGCCTCAAAGCCATTGATACCTTCACCTAGACATAGTATTTGGATGTTTTTTGTGACAAGACTCAATGACTTTTTTAGGCACGCGAGTTCATAGACTTTTTCTTGGTCCCTTGCCGTCAATCTTGAAGACTTTATCTCTTATTGCTCAATAAGAGCAGAAATCTCATTATTACACATTCACTAATGATTTCTTTTGTAGTGAATTCAACCTCTACAAAAAATTCACAAACTGCTAAGTCTCAACATGATTTTCCTGTTTTCACAATGTGGAGCATATGACAGATAAATGTTATATATTTCATGGATAACCAATCACTTATTGCCCCAGCAGTGATTCGAATTCTCAAAATACTTTATAAAAGGTTGTTAATAATGTGTCGACTATGTGTCGTTTTTTAAATCTTGAATTAACTATTGATGTATTGGCTTGGTGAAACAATATAATTAGGCAACTACAATCTAAATTAGCTACAACCAAGGTTTAGTCTGGTAGATCTTTCCATGTCTACATTTTAGGTTTGGAATATTATGCTATGACTAGTCCTTCAAGATCTTTATGTTCCTCTCACAATTGTTGAATTCTTGACTTTGGAGCATTTGCTCATACAACTTTCATCATTTTTCTTTCTTAACATTAGAAGAGATGCATATTATTGTTGTTTTTCTTGAGATCACCCGGGATTGTTGTTGTTTTTGCTTGGTATGTTTTGTTATTTGGTAGTTTTTTTGTTTTGAAGTGGTCTCTATGTTAAGGACTATGCTCTAAATGTCTAGTAGTTTAATTTGAGTTAGGTTAAAAATCAATCAACCCAAAAGCTTAAGTTGATTACGTCTGGGTAAATTTAGTTAGGTCATCTAACCGTTTCTTTCTAACATTAATAAATGATTGCACAAGATTTACTCTTGGGTTTACATGATGAAATCAAAATCCAGTGTATTTAAGATCGTTCCTCAATAATTTCAATTAGTTGCAATTTAGTTTTATAAGAACATTAAGTGCTTTTGATCTGATAACGCTCAAAGTTAAGATTTGAATTATTTTTTCATGAGAAAGGCATTCTGTTGGAAATTGTGGGATAGAAGCATGCAATTAACAGAGCGAAAACGTGGGTGTAATCACACAAATTTTAAATAATAATTAATCTAATTAATTATTCATTAATTAATCTACATGTCGTTGACAAAAACATAAAGACTTACATTGAATGACGCCTCTGAATTAGTCTGGCAAGTCTTTATGTTGAGAAGATCACGAACAAATTATCTGGATCTTTACTAAGTGCTTGATTGGAAGCTTCTTAGAGAAGTGAGCTTAAAACTTTTGATTCATGAGGAAAAAGACGACTCAGTTCTCAAGAGGTTTCTCTATTTGAGAATTGAGTTATTCTATCTAAATTGAGTGAGATAAAAATGAAGACATCAAACCTCTTATTTAGAGTAGAAAAATGAATATTTTAATTAGGAAAATATAATATCTTTAAATATCTAATAATAAAATATATTGAAAAAAATTAAAGATTTTATCTTCTCAATTTAAAATAGGAAATTCGAAATTCACTCATTCTCATAAGGAAACTAAATTTTCATTCCAAATAAAGGGTTGAGTTTTCGAATTTGGCAAATATATCTCATATATCGTTTTATTTATTTTTAATTGATATTTATCCAATAAATATGTCAATTGCATAATATATCCAATATATTATTAAATAAATAAATTCATATAGTTAATATATTCAATATATTAATTCTCTACTTTAATAATTATCAAATAATTATTAATTCAATTAATATGTCGAACATATTAATTAATATTCTCTATTTAATAATTATCCAATAATTACTAAACCAATTAATATGTCCAAAATATTAATTTATAACTCTCAAACTTAATAATAATTATCGAATGATTATTAACTCAATATGTCTATGAGAACTCAATAATCATCTCATAATTATTTACAATTAATTTATCCAATAAATTAATTTTTCCTCTTTAGTATTTATCAAATAAATATTGATATTCAGTATATTAATTAATTAAATTTAACTATTAAACTTAACACTCCTATTAATTATGTTCCGCATAATTAATTTATGAATTTGAACTTCTCAAATTCTTTCTCTAATGAAACAGTGTACTAGCAGTTATGAGCTAGAAGGGGATCAATGGATCTATAGGTTGAAAGCTACAATACCTAAGATCTAATCCCTCTTTGTTAACATTAGACTTATTCCACTAAAGACCTAAGCTAAACTCTTTAGCACTATAAGACAAGTTAGTGTGAATGGATAATCGGTCATCTGTGATATGATCCTTCACGAGCTTGTTCTTAATTCACAACTGGGTCGAAATGTATGTTTTACCCTTATGAGTACATCTTTCTCCTTAAGTCTCACTAATTTCTCTAATAAACAAGTTGTTTATAGTCACACTATAAATAAATGTCCTCTCAGGTCAATGAGAGGCGGGAGCCTTGTGTAGAAGCCCCGTAACCAGTTTTTAAGGGAACAATTCTACTTCTTCCTCAATATTAGGGAAGGCGTGAAAATTTCTTCTTGTGATGTTGCATTCCCAGCTACAATGTTGTTTGACCTGTCTCACCCATGCACATCAAAGGACGCTTTCAAAAAGTAGAAGTTCGCAACCAACTCAGGATTAAGATCACATCGACATACGATCATCCTTAGCGAAGTAGTTAATGTGAGTCTATAACGAAATTAATAGCTCGATCATAAAACTCTTGGTCTCATCTTATGCAAAAACTCCAGGCTCCATCACTCACATGTCTCCACATGAACAACTAGAATTAGGTTATTTGTAACTCTTGCAAAGTGAGCCACACCAACAGTGTTACCAGAACCTAGGTGCCCTAGCCTTAGTCCATTTAGTGTAAACGATTTAGGTTATAAACTTGGAACTAGATCCACGTGTATGTCACACTTACTTGTCCAAGTGTTCATCTAAATAATTAAGAGTATATCAACATTAATCCAATTAATGCGATAAGACTGAATGATGTTTGAATATTAAATGTGTGATTAGTGAAAAATAATAAGTCTTATTAATAACTAAAAATAACAATAAATGTCTAACATTAAATGCTTGTTCTTAAATATGCAAACTACTATGTATTTAGGGCATAACCCTTAAGAATCCAACATTTGTTCTCTTGTGTATATCGACTCGAATAAAACTCAGTAGTTGAGCGTGAACACTAACATTTACTTAATGTTGCTCGATCTTTGTATTTTAAATCACAAGTTCCTCCTCACATTTGGTTCAAATGTGCTTTAACAACAACGTACTTAATAAACCAAACTTCATCTCAACTTCTAATTAGTTATTACATGGCAAAGCTCCTAATAATTCTATGTGTAGTGCACTAGGTTACTTATGCTATCCATTTACATTGTCAACCAACCAACACAAGTTTGATCGTATAGCACAGACGTGTTTGTTAGCTACCCATAAGGGATGAAAGCTTGTAAAATTTATGATATTGACAAAGGCACCTTTTTTTGTTTAGAATGTTTTTCTCATTTGATACAACCATAAAATATGGAGGTTTTTCAGGAAGATTGATTTTAAGACTTAGTTCTACCTATGTTTGTTGCTAAGAATCTAACAATCCATTTTTCTGTAGAGCAAGCTTCATCTTGCTGGTTTTCACAGCCTTATAAATATCAAGTTTTTCATGAGGTGGTTGATTATGATGTGGAGTTTTCATCTTCAGCTCATGCAAACTTTCTAGCCTCTAATGCAAATTTTAGTGACATCAGTCTTATAATTCTTAAACATAATGATAATTTTGGTTTATCCATTCCTACTGCCATTAACCCTAATAGTCCATCAACAACCTCTCAATCTATAATGCTTGTGAATGAGCCTCTTCATTCTTCCTGGGCACGTAAACAACCTTCTTACTTAGCCCAATATCATTGTCATTTACTACACTAAATGGATGTCAACTCATCTTCACCACTTGATATCCCATTCATGGTTACTTATCATATGACCATTTGTTTCTCTCACTCAAGCGTTCACACATTTATCATGCTTACTCATTTTGAACCATCATTTTACCATCAAGTCATTCCTTTCCCACATTGGAATCAAGCCATGGAATATGAATTCAAGGCAATGGAACTCAATCACCCACGGAGTGTTGTTCTTCTCTCAACTAATAAACACATAATTAGTTGCAAATGAATCTATAAAGTAAAGCATAAGTCTATGGTACTATTGAAATATATAAGACAAGATTGGTTGCCAAAGGATATACTCAACAAGAAGGATTTAACTTCCTCAAGACTTTTTCTCCAGTTTCCAAGCTAGTTATTGTTCGAGTGTTGATTACTACAACTGCTTCTTTAAAATGGCCCTCTATCTAGTTAGATTTTATTAACACAGATCTACACGGAGATCTCATTTAAGAAGTTTATATAAGGCTTTTTTTGGGGTACAAATCTCTGAATCTTGCTTCTAGTCAAGGGGATTAATGGTTTGTCGTTTACAAAAGTTAGACTATGGACTGAAACAAGCTTCTCGACAATGTTTCCCTAATTATTTTTAATACATTGTTGAATCTTGGTTTCATTGAGTCTAAGGTTTATTACTTATTGATTGTTAAGGACAGATGCTCGCATTTTGGGGCTTTACTAGTTTATGTGGATGCTATAATTATAACGAAAGCAAACATATTCACTATTGTTTCTCTTATTTAAGGTGAGGCTTCATGGAAAAGGTGTTTACCTTTCTAAAAGACTTTATACACTTCAATTGATAGAAGAAGCTAGACTTCTTGGGTCAAAACCTCAAGGACTCTCAAATGATAAATTGCTCAAACTCAAGTGAAGAATGATGGTGATCTTTTTAAAGATGTATCTATGTGTAAATTACTTATTGGAAAGCTCTTGTACCTAGGTTAGATAAAACGTACACAGTAAACGAGCTGATTGAGTTTGCGACTCATCCTATTATAACACATCTAGTTATGCTATACCATCTAATTCATTACTTAAAGACATCCTAGGATATGGGCATACTGCTAAAGGCATCCGACTCTTTCAACTGTGAGCATTCTTAGATTTGGGTTGGACTTCATGTCCATATACATGTGGATTCATAACAGGCTATTGTGTCTTCATCGGAGAGTCAATTGTTTTCTGGAAGTAAATAAAACAAATTGATATCTCTCGCTTTTTAGTGGAAGTGGAGTATAGAGGCATGGTTTTGAAAGTTTGTGAGCTAGTTGAGTTAACCTCTCTACTCTCGAGGTTGAAGATAAAAACAGCCCAACCAGTCATATATTGTGATAACTATGCAACAATACATATAACATCTAATCGTAGTTTATGCAAGTTTATAAAAACACATTAAACTAGACTGTCACTTTATTCGTGACAAGTGCAAGAAGGTTTTTTAAGCTACTGTTAGTTCGATCTCAGTTCCAGCTTATAGATTATATGACCAAGGACTTACCAACTCACATCCTCTTTCCATCAGTAAGAAAGATGGGCAAACATGACATGTATAGTTCATCTAGAGGGAAAATGTTAGATGAAACTTAAAATAACTTAGAGGGATTAATATCATGAATATTGTTTGAGATGTATGTCAGTTATAAGTTGTTTAGAATAACCTTGCATTTTTTTTGTTGGTTATAAATAAACCATGAAAAGTGGAAGCCATCAATCAAATGTGTTATCCCTTGAGGATATCAATTGATACTTTGCTTGAGTGTATAATTTAAAAAAAAACATATTTTTTAAACAAATAAATGATTTTATTATAAGTACATTTTTTTTTAAAAAAATCAATGATTAGAAATGTGCTTTAAATAACTTATATATGGCTCTTCAAAAGATGTTATACCACAAAACAACTATACATAAAAAATCTTTTGAATTTAAATAAGGAAAATAAAATATTTATAATTGATATAGAAGAACCAAACAATTTTTATTTATTAAAAACATTTTATAATCTCAAGAAAATGCAGAAAATCAAAGTCTTATGAAACACGTATTTTCATATGTGTGACAGACATCTAAGGATTTAAAAAAAAAAAAAAAAAATTTGTGATAGTTAATCGTGAGAAAAATCGAAAGAGAACAATTAAAAGTTGGGTCTAGAAAATTTAATTTTGCCTAAAAGTGTAAACATAAGCTTTAAACAAGAAGTAATATGAGATATGTGGATATAACTTTTAAATCATAGTTTGGAGGGCTCTACTGCTTCTCTCCTCGTGAGAAAGAATCGGGCAGATTTGGGTGCTTCTCCTAGATTTTCAGAGGGTTGAGTAGGAGTTTCCGTTGTCCCAAATAGGAGGTAAAGAGGTGATCCTGATTAGCAAGATGGAGGAGGGCGAAAAATCTTTAGAAAAATTGAAGATTATAGAGGAAGAAACAAGATGTAGAGTGAAGATAAAGGATGAAGAGGTGGAAGAGGCAGATAGAGTCAGAATCAACTCAGCTTACTACAAGCTCATAATTAACAAGTCAATAAATGCAGAAGCATAGGGTTAATTAAGCCAGGGGCCGTAGACAAGGCGATCCTCTCTCTCTATATATGTTTTTGATTTGTACTAAGGGACTATCAGCTTTATTAAAAAAGATTATTTTAACGGGCTGAAAATTAACAAGTTTTGCCCGTCTATTTCTCATTTATTTTTTTACTAATGATAGTCTACTATTTTTCAGGGCCGATAGGAAGGATTGCGAATATGTTAGGAGAATTCTTGATGTGTATGAAAGAGCATTGGGGCAAGCTATAAATTTCGAGAAGTTGAGGATTCTTTTTATCAAGAATGTTAAAAGACTAGATCAAGAGTAGTTCAACTGCATGATTGGCGTGAAAGTTGACAATAACATGGGTATTTATTTTGGAATGCCATTGCAGAATAGCTCAAATAAAAGAAGAATGTTTAGCCCTCTTGAAAGTAGAGTCAGGGCTTATTTTCAGAGATGAGAAGGAAATATGTTGTCAAAAGGTGGGAAGAAAGTGTGGATCAAAGTAGTGGCCCAGGCTATTCTGATGTATACTATTAGCTGTTTTCGTATCCCAAAAGGAATTTGCGAGGATATCAAAAGAGTCATTGCTAATTTTTTGTGGGGTTTGATAGGGATAAGAAGAGAGTTTATTGGTCTAGTTGGAAAAAGATGAACCTTAGTAAGGATCATGGTGATATGGGCTTCAGGAGCATATTTTTGTTCAATCAAGCTATGTTAGCGAAGAAAAGTTGGAGGATTGTTCAAGACCAAGAAAGAGTATCTTATTTAAAATCCTCATAGGAAAATATTTCAAAGATGAGAACTTTATGAAAGCTCAATGTGGTAATTCCCTTTCTTTGACATAGAGGAGTATCCTTTGGGGGAGAAAGATTTTCCAAAAAGGTTATTGATAAAAGGTTGGAAATAGGAGGAATATTCTCATTGGAAGAAATCCATGGCTATAGAAGAACGACGGGCAAAGTTTAACAATTTTCGGGGATTAATGGAAAGACATTAAAGTGGATCACCTTATTGATAGTGATCACCAGTGGAACTCTTGGAAAATTAATTTTATTTTTCCACAGGAAGAGCTCAATCTGATTTTCAAGATTCCTTTGGGTGCCAAAGATAGGAAGGATGAAATTATTTGGAATCTGAGTACCAATGAATTCTTCAATGTGAAAGTGCAAATCACTTAGTAGCCAACCTTTCCATAGCGCACGAGGCTTCTCCTTCGAATAATACGAAGCCAATCAAGTTATGAAGGTTCTTTTGGAAGACTAACGTTCTTCAAAAGTTTAAGATTGGGGCTTGGTGTGTTCTAAAACATGTGATCTTCACTAAAGCCAATATTACACTAAGAGGGGCCGACATTATGAATTGCTGCCCTTTGTGTGGAAAACCAAAAGAGACTAGTTTGCATTTGAATAAGGAGTGCAAAATTTTGGATCATGTTTAGCGTTATGCTTTTCCGGGTATAAAAGATTTCATTTTTTTCTTCAGGGCAGCGATGTCTGGCGAGATGTTTTGGCAGGGCATCTGTGAGAAAGTTCCTATGAAATAGCATAATTAAGCTATTATTGTCATTTAGAACCTTTGGAATTTTTGAAACAATGATTATCATAATAAATTGAAGCCTATGAAAGATGAATTATTGATGTCTATTAGAATTCCTTTAACTTATGATGTGTTGTATGTTTCTGATCGACATGTGATATCTATCAATAGGGAGCCTAAAGCTATGGTTGAATGGTTCCCTCTCTCAGAACGGGTTGTGGAAGCTGAATGTTGATGGATCTTGGAACGAACAATAAGGAGGGAGGCTTGAGCTGGATTGCTCGAGATGCTTTAGGGAGACTAGTTTGCTTTGGAGCGTGTGACAGGATTCAAACGTCTTCGATGGTGGAAATAGAGTGCAAAACAGTGCAGGAAGGGCTATTCCACCTTCTTGAGGGTATTGTGGGTGTTTCACCTGCTATCTTGGTGGCACATTCTCACAGGCTATAAATTTAATTAATGGTATTTACCACGACGTAACGGAAATCAGCAATATTATTTCTAATACCTGGGAGTTAATCCCTAAGTTTAGAGAGCTTTCTTTTGGTTTTTGTGGGCGAGCTTGTAACTGGTTACTGACATTCTATCAAAGGTCAACCCAAGAGGTAGATGCCTTAAGGATAGTGCTACTGGTCCTCTTTCTTTGTAAGAGGATTCTTATTTTTTAGATTGGGGGAATCTCCCCCTAGGAGGTTAGGGACACTACAACAAATATTACTTTTTATAGCATTTTGTTATAGCATTTAATAAAAAATGCTATTGAAAAATTAAAACAAA
>JBBMEG010080460.1:0-11511 GCA_037832605.1 Cyclanthera cordifolia | reverse complement strand
ATAATAAAAGGAATGATTCTTTATTACTCACTTGAATACAATGGTACATATTGTGTTACTTAAATAGAGAAAACATTACTAAATATAATAGGAAACACTCCTATTCCTAAATATAATAGGAAACACTCCTAAATATAAAAAATAAATAATATAATAAGATATTATTTCTTATAATATTTACAAGATAATCACAAATAAATAAATATAACCAAAACTCCCCCTCAAGTTAGTATGTAGATGTCTTTCATGGCCAACTTGTCTATCATCTTATTGAATTGTCGTTTAGGTAGTCTTTTAGTAAAGATGTCAGTTACTTGTTCTGAGGTTGGTATATAAGGAATATAAATAGTTCCATCTACGATCTTTTCTTTTATAAAGTGTTTGTCGACTTCAATATGTTTTGTCCTATCATAGAGAACATAATTATGAGCGATGGATATAGCTGCCTTGTTATCACAATACACACGTGTCGGTGTTGAATTGGCACATTTAAGCTCTACCAAGAGTCTCTTTATCCATATACTTTCACAAATGCCATGGGCTAAAGCCCTAAATTCAGCTTCAGCAGTGCTTCTAGCCACCACACTTTGTTTCTTACTCCACAGTGTGACTAAATTTCCTTCAACAAAGGAACAATATTCTGAAGTTGACCTTCTATCTATGGTACTACCAGCCCAGTCGACATCTGTATAAACTTCAACATCAAGATGATTATGTTTTTTAATCAATATACCTTTTCCAGGGGTACCTTTTAGGTATTTTCAAATTTCATATACCGCTTCAAAATGAGTAGGGCCCGGTGCATGCATAAATTGACTTACCATACTCACAACAAGGGCTATATCAGGACGTGTATGGGATAGATAGATGAGTCTACCCACAAGTCTCTGGTACTTTTCTTTATCCTTTATTTTTTCTTTTGTAGCTGTCTGTAGTTTCACATTTTGTTCAATAGGAGTTTCCCCTAGTTTGCAGCCAAGTAACTCAGTTTCATTTAGTAAATCTATGATGTATTTCCTTTGATTTACTATAATACCAGTTTTTGATCTTGCAAACTCCATTCCCAGAAAATATTTTAGAACTCCGAAGTCTTTTATTTGAAACTCATTTGCTAATCTTTTCTTCAAGTTAGTTATCCCTACTTCCTCATCCCCTGTCACTATAATATTGTCAACATAAACTATTAGAATAGTCATTTTGTTATCTCTAGTAGGTTTATAGAACATAGTGTGATCTGCCTGACTTTGAAGAAAATCACAGCTTACCACTGCCTTTCCAAATCGCTCAAACCAAGCTCTAGGTGATTGTTTGAGACCATACAATGTCTTTTTCAATTTGCATACATTGTTATTTCCATCAGTTGTTCCAAAACCAGGTGGTAAGTCCATATATACTTCTTCTTCTAGATCACCATTAAGAAAATCGTTTTTCACATATAAAGGCCAATCTTTGTTGACAGCAATGGATAGCAGAACTCTAATTGAGTTCAGTTTGGCCACTGGAGCAAACGTTTCTTGATAGTCAATTCCATAGGTCTGAGTGAACCCTTTAGCAACCAATCTTGCCTTGTATCTTTCAATTCTCCCATATGCATGACATTTCACAGTAAATACCCATTTGCATCCTACTGTCTTTTTATCTTTCGGTAATTTAACTATATCCCATATATGATTTTCCTCGAGCGCATTTATCTCCTCCATAACAGCTAAATTTCACTTTGGATCTTCTAGGGCCTCCTGTATATTTCTTGGAACAAATAGGTTAGTTATCCTAAATGTAAAGGCTCTATGAGTAGCGGACCATTTGTGGTAGGACAGATAGTTCTTAATAGGATATTTAATACAGATACGAGTTCCTTTTCTGTATGCTATAGGAATATCAAGATCAGAAACAGAAACATCAGACAAACGATTTTCAGGTTGAGAAGAGTTGGAAGGTAGATTACCTGGAATGCAAGAATCAGTTGTCGGAGCGTCAGATTGGTCGTGTGTTGGATCAACCATTGCGTCATTATTATTTTGATTCAGCTTCCTCCTAGTATAAATTTGAAATTCAGGTTGAGTACTTTGTGGTATTTCTCCCATGAAGAAGAACTTTCCATATTATGTCCTGGTTCTGTAGAATTGAGATCGACTACCTCATGCTGAACAATATTAGGAAGAGGAGAGACATCCTAAAAATTTCCTTCAACTGTAGTCATCTCCCCCTGAAGGGAATTGGTAAAGTAGGATTGATTTTCTATAAAGGTTATATCCAAACTCTCATAGAACTTCCTTGCTACAGGATCATAACATCGATAAGCCTTTTTATGAGATACGTAGCCTAGGAAGATACATTTTATGGCCCGAGGATCTAGTTTAGACTGTGAAGGGCGGGATACATGAACAAAGGCTTTACATCCAAAACCTTGGCAGGTAGATCTGAAAAAATTTGATTTGTAGGGAAGATGTTTCTAAGATGGTCTAAAGGAGTGCGAAAACCTAACACTTTAGTAGACATTCTATTTATGAGATAGGTAACTGTAAGAATCGTGTCACCCCGTAGGTATTGTGGAACATGCATTGAAAACGTAATAGCATGAGAAACTTCTAATGAGTGTCTATTTTTTCTTTCAGCAATCCCATTTTGTTGAGGTGTATTCCTACATGTCGACTGATGAGAAATACTCTTACTATATAAAAACTCGGTTAGATGAGTATTAAAATATTCTGCTCCATTATCTGAACGAAGGATGCTTATCTTTGTTTTGAACTGATTTTCAATCATGTTGTAAAAACGAATGAACACTTTTTTAACATCTGACTTATTTGCTAGAAGATACACCCAGGTTACACGAGTATGGTCGTCAATGAAGGCGACAAACCATTTTTTTTCACCCTGGGATACTACCTTAGAGGGCCCCCAAACATCACTATGGATTAAATAAAAAGGTGCAGATGCTTTGTAATTTTGAGGTAAGTAGGAAGTACGATGAGTTTTTGCAAAAGAACAATGTTCACAATTAAATGTCGAGCAATCAATTCCTATAAAGAGTTTTAGAAACAAGCGTTTTAAATAGAAAAAACTAGGATGTCCTAACCTATAATGCTATAAATTAAAGTTTTCCTAACAGAAGTAGAGCTAACACTACTATATCCTCGAATTTCCTTATAACTAGTTGAAGCTTCCTCAAAATAGTAAATACCGTCAATCATTGTAGCACGTCCAATAATCTTCCCTGACTCCTGTTTCTGAAAAACACAAAGTGAATCATAGAAGATAACACGACAGTTAGAATCTTTAGAGAGCTTACTAACTGATAGTAAATTGCAAGTTAAATTGGAACATGAAGGACAATTTGTAGAGTAATTTGCGAAGATAACTTAATGGTCCCTTTCCCAGTGATGGGAGAATAACTGCCATCAACTATTCTTATTTTCTCATCACAATATAATGGGAAATATGTTTGAAATTGTTTTGAGGAATTGGTCATACGGTCGGATGCTCCAGAATCTATAATCCATGGAGCTGAATTAAGGCAAGAGAAGGCATGAGGATAATTACCTGTTTGTGCCAATGGAACTCTAGGATTACCAGAAGACGATGTGTCCTTTAGCAGCTTCAGGATTTGATCAATTTGCTCTTTGTTAAATACATTCTATTCAACATTATTTGCATTCGAGGTAGGTGGACGAGTGTTTCTTTCTCCCAATCTACTGGTTTTATGATTGCCAGGCTTTCCATGAAGCTTCCAACACGTTTCCCGAGTATGACGTGGTTTATCCTAGCAGCCACACCAACCACGAGGTTTAATAGTCGTTATTTGAATTGTAGGACTATTAGTAGTTAATCAAGCAACTGATCCTTTATCTTCCGACATACCTGCTTTATTAAGGATTCCAACCAAGCCACAACCGAGAAAACTCAGCTAAACAAACGACTGTCGCTACTGAGAGAAGAACTCAGCCGTGAGGCAGGATCCGTGATGCAGGCGGATCTGAGATGTGCAGGCGGATCTGAGATGTGCAGGCGGGATCGATCCGACGCTGCTGCTGATTGGATGAAATTGCTGCTGCTGATTGGATGAAGCTGCTGCTGCCAGACAAAGGTCAACTTTGAATATTGACCATCGCGAAGGTTGAAAAAGAGAGGCGGCGGCGGTGAAGTGAGAATTAGGGTTAGGGTTTTTTTCCTTTAAAATTTTGCTCTGATACCATGTAGAAAATAATAAAAGGAATGATTGTTTATTACTCACTTGAATACAATGGTACATATTGTGTTACTTAAATAGAGAAAACATTCCTAAATATAATAAGAATTCCTAAATATAATAGGAAACACTTCTATTCCTAAATATAATAGGAAACACTCCTAAATATAAAAAATAAATAATATAATAAGATATTATTTCTTATAATATTTACAAGATAATCACAAATAAATAAATATAACCAACAAAAACAAAAGAAAGGGAACAAAAGAGTTGTTTTGTTATACTTGTGAAGGATTGTCGAGGACTGGGATCATCGATTGTACGACTCTCAGCTCTCTTGTCCTTCCAAATTTATCAGCCTCTCTTGCTCTTTGAATGTCACATGGACTGTAATACTGGTACAGATATTTTACGACAAAACGAGGAAGTAATGCTACTACACTGCTCGCTAACAAACAAAGCCAAAAAGATGATGTGCCCGCCACGTGATATATCGCCCTGCCATAGTTCCATTACTTGGTCATTTAATACCTTACATCATATTACAATGGACTAAGTCTTGAACAAAGAAAATACTACAAAATATGGATCATATCACATACCAGTAACCAGGAAGTGATAATATCGAATCAAGAACAATGACACAAACGACGGTTGCGAGACTGGACCCCCAGATCGCAGCATGGGTGATAGAGTACCATCGAAACACATCCATTGCCAAGTGCAAGTTGACAACAATGACGGTGGCGAGTAGCCAGAGATCTCCGAGGCTTGAAATGTCAACGTCGGTAGCCCAAAATGTATAAAGAGGGATGAAGAAAATAGCAATGCTTTGCCACACAGTGTCAACCATTGTTAGCCAAAACAATCTAGAATTGTAGCTCTCATGTCTGTGGCCAACCCCATAAAGGTGAGGGAAACTAAGAAGAGTCCTTCTTCCCAAGTCCTTGTCAATAATTCCAACAACAATTGTGGGTAAACAAGTATAGAGTATAGAGTAGAGTACACTGCTCCATTGGTTGATCGCCGTTGTCAATGAATAACCGGTAAAGAGCACGTACCTATTAAGTATCATAAGTTTGTGATGATGGTCTATAATAAGTTGCTAAAGCATTTAGAAACTTGTATGTTTCTTGATAGACATTACTTACCAAAATAAAACTAGCACAAATACTGCATTTTTGTAAAAGTTGTACAAGATCATGTAGCTCATTCGCTGGTAATTCCAATGTCCATGGACAAGTAAAAGAGGAACCAAGAATTGGAATTGCGCCACGATAAAATCTGATGCCATGACGGCTTGTCGACCCTCTTGACCACTGATACCAACACCCACATCCGCCTTTTGAATCATCGACACGTCGTTCGCACCTGTTGAATTATGTTAAACCACCAATCAACCTAAAAGCTTAAGTTGGCAGGTTAGGGTAAAATTAATTACATCAACTAACCCTCCTACTCACTCTCGGGTCTTAGAAATTTGATAAATGCCAACAAGTAGAATTAATTTTAAATGGGGTGAAAATGACACAACAGAGATTTGAACTCAAGACCTCCTGTTCTGATACCACGTTGAATTATGTTAAACCACTAATCAACCTAAAAGTTTAAGCCGATAGGTTGGGGTAAATTTAATTACATAAACTAACAACACCTATGAAATAATTTAACAAACAAAAATTCTAAGAACAACAAACATCCATAGCAAAGAAGAGTTTTGATCTCAAAGACAATGAGAATTACCATCACCAATGGCAAGTGTCATGTCAGAAGTCCTTCTCTTGACAAGAGCAACAATTCCAGCTTTCTGCAATGGGGCAACTCGACAACATAACACCACCGAACAATGACACGATAGTTGGAAAAGCTGAAACATGGGCGAGTTGGGTAAAACGTTAGACATTCAAGAGTACTACACTATCCAACAGGTTTTAAAGCATTTACCTGTTCTTCAAGTCTACTATCGAGAATATGAACGAGGCTGCTACCATCAATGATCAATGCAACTGAAGACTTTACAACTTCGGTGCATCCTACTCCTACACTATCCCGTGTAATCCCAAAGGCAGTACCAGGCTTTTTTAACTTGATTATTTCCTCTTCTAAACTCTTTTGGCATGAAGCCACAGAGTTGCTGTTAATTGTAATTTGGGTCATCTTGTTTGTCAGGAGCTTTGAGGAGTAACCTATTGATGTGGCAGTTTCTTGCTTGTCCCCAGTCAAAACCCATAATTTAATCCCAGCCATTTTCAAAGCTTCTATGGCTTCTGGTACACCTTTTTGTAACTTATCTTCAATGCCCGAGGCACCCAATATGGACAAATTGTTTTCTATCCTACTGGCAACCTCCTGTAGCCTAGCGACCCTATCGATCAGAGTGGTGCTTGCTTCCTCAAACATCAAATGCCATTGATCGAAGTCGGAAGAACTGAGTTCTTTCATACCAATAACCAGTGTTCTCAGACCCTTCGATGAGTATGAATAAAGATGAGCTTTAGTCGCTTGAATGATACCCATGTTCAGATTTTCACCCATAACCTTAAACATGGCGCTATCGGCACCTTTTACAAATACTTTAAAAGTCAGATCAGGACACTCTAATATCACTGACATTCGCTTCCTATCATTATCGAACTCGTGCATTCCCAAAACATTATACCTGCAAGCCAATGTCAAATAGATTTAGAAAGCAGTGTAAAGAAAGGAAAGAAGGAAAATTGTGTTCCTCAAAATAGCTACGGCCTACGGGATACAAAACAAGCAAAACCAATGTTAAAACATAAGGAGTGAAAAGACATATTTTCACTATCCAATGTAAGCTAAAGCATGATTTACCTCTGTTTTTCGCCATTTAGGTCTATAACTATATGGTCAGAAGTTCGTTCGATTAGCATAAAACCGTATGCCGCAGCAGCATAAACCAATGCTTGTTCATCTGGAGACTCCCCTTGGTAGTCAATTAATTGCACTGAAGGATCAGAAGTCTCAGTTTTGAGAGGAACAATGGTATTGCAAGCAGCTAATGCAAGGAAGAAATCGTGAATGTATCTTCCATCCCTGTTGTGCTTTCCACTTTTCGATAATTGTAGAAGCTCGGGGTCAGTTTTGACAGCCAATTTTGGTCTCACAACCTTCCCACCCACTGTTACAAAAATAACAGGCAATACATAAGCTAATAGTTTTTTTCTTGATATCTGTGGCTGTCTGGGTCAGCTTACGCACATCTCGACTATTGTCACGAGACATAACTGACCCTACAATATTTGAATGTCAAGGACCGAAGGAAATTAATTCCTAGGTAGGTGGCTACCATGAATTGAACCCATCACCTCAAGAACTCCAAGGCCATTCATGACCACTAAATCACTCCATGATGGTTACATAAGCTAAACTAGTTTAACCGTCCAAAAAAAGAAAGAAAGAAAGAAACAGGCTTACCTCGAACAGAGTATCCAATCTGATCGTCGAGTGGGGTGGTACTTTCACCTCCATAATCGACCCCAAAGATGCTTGCACATCGAAACTCCATCTTATTCTCAGTAAGAGTACCTGTTTTGTCTGAAAACACATACTTTATTTGTCCTAAATCCTCATTTATGTTTAACGCCCGACACTGAAATCTTGAATTTGACGATTCATCATACATCCGAGTGTCTTGTATCATGAAATAAGCCTGGCCAACACGAACGATCTCCATCGAAATGTAAAGTGAAATGGGGATCATGATCTGAAACACTATGACTGACATAAGGAATACAAAAAACGCCTCCAATCCCCATCCATAGTAGTTATAGATTTCTGGAGGATCTTTTGAGAAATCCTTATTTCTGAAAAAAGGTAAAACATCCAAATCTTCCTTGTTTCTAAAGAACCAAACAACAGCCAAAACAGAAACAACTACACACAAAGAAATGAGAAAGAAAGATAGCGTAATAATCTCTGCATTCATACGAGTCTCGAGCCGACTCCTTTTCGATAGACATCTCGAACTGTTAAGCATGGCTTTGGTTTCGCGTCCAACATATACTGCAACACCAACAGTCCAACTAGTGTTCTTGAGCGCACAGCCGCGAAGAACAATGTTCGGAGGTCCAAGAGATAGACTTTTACCATCGATCTCCATATTACCTTGAAACCCATAGATATTCCTATTGGGTTTCTCACATTTAATCAACCCGACAATCTTCTCTTCGTCGGGTATTTTCAACATCGTCTCTTGCTTCGCAAACCTTGTTTTTAAATTCGATTCCCCGTCCAAATTCAGCGTCTGCACATACGCAACCCCCGTCGAATCACTTGTAGAGAGAAGCACCATATCACAAGGAATGGTGCCATTTGCACCAATCTTAATGATCTCACCAACTCTAATATCCTTCCATTTCTTATCTTGAAACTGACCATCTACCAAAACTGAAGCTAATCTATTGTTCTCAATTCTATCAGAATGATGCCTTCTCCAATCTTCATATGCATCTTTAACAGCAGTAACCGCAAGCACAAAAGATAAAGGCAAAATGGAGACTGAGCGACCGAAAACAGCAAGCTGGGGTAGTTGATTAAGAATTGCGATAACAAGGAAATATATGTAAGCAATTCTATGAAACTGTTCAAACAGATTCTTGGGTAGAAAAGTTAGAATCGAATACTTGCCGGTTTGAATCGAATTCGTAGTGAATTCGAACATCTGGTTCGTCTTTACGGGATCATCGATGTGAATCCACCTCGCATCTTCGTCACTGATCTCCCTCTGGGATATGCTGAATGGTTCAGATTCAGCACCTCGAGAGCCATGGCGAACCAGCCTTGATTGGCTTTGTTGCGAGAAAGAGCGATGACCCAGTTCGATAATCGTTATGTTCTCATCAGAGGTTCGAGAATCCATGGCGAAGAACAATCAGGGTCCACTCAACTCTGGTTTATTAGATGGATTATGGGGAGGTAGTTTTGGATGTTCTTGGAGATACAATCAAGAGTGGCCGGTCCGAAGCCATGATTTCGCAATCAGAGGACTCTGAATTAAATGCACAAACTCAGTGATGAAGATTAGAAGAAGCGTGTAAGAAAAATGGAGATTAGAAGTAAAACTTGGTATGTGGATAAACAGAGCATCAGAGAAGAAAGAAGAAGCAGAGAGAGTATGTGAGTAAGAAGAAGAACAATAGGAAGAAAGAGGCCAAGTGGTTGAGCAAATTTCTTGATTGAGCAAAAATGGCAGTTGACGAAGAAGCGTATTAGAAGGGAAGAAGAGAAGAATAGAGGAAGGTCAAAGTCAACTTCAGTTATTTTAGGTAGAGAAGTGAATAAAAACAGAATCTAGAGAGAGAGAGAGAGAGAGAGAGAGAATTGTTGCAACAAAATGGCTGCACCAAATCAATTTAAAAAACAAATTTGATTAAAATGCAATTTTCTCCTCTTTAATCTCAGTCTCTATAATTCAGTATCTAAAATTGAACAATATAAAATTTAATTTAGAGACTTAAATTAAATAAAACCTTTGAGTGTGTTTGTGCACTATTTCTGCAAACGGTCGGATTGGGTTATTTGTCCAACTGTTTATCATAATCGGTTGGCCGTTTTCTTGAATTTGCATACTCATTCGTCTAAATTTACAAGTCCATTTATTTAAATGTGTCAATTTATTTAATTTTTTTCAAAATCTATTTTTTTTAAATCTTATAATCAATATTGGTTATCAAATTCTTTACCAACATTCGTTAAACAAAATACACAATTTTTTTCCCTAAAATTAACTCGTGATTGTTTAAAGTAGTGGTCAATTTATGTCCTTATCTAATTAACTCAATTTTTACTTACTAACTATATAAGTTCATTTTCAAAATTAAATGCATTATTTGAATAGAAATTTCTATATTTATTTAAAAATTTTAAATAAAAAATATACCGATATATTTATTTTTTCAAGTATATACATATCAAATTTACAAAATATGCACAACTAAGTTTTCTTTGTTTATTATTTGTATATCTTTTTTAGTATAAATTCAAGTTTTTGAAAATGACAAGGAAAAAAAAATCATAACTTATATTGTTCATAATTTATCATAACTCTGTTATAACAATATGTAATTTAAATACGGTCTATTATTAACTCATCGTTAAAAATATTTCATCATAACATAAATGTTGTTTCGAACACACCCTTAAAGTTTTGAGATTAAGTAGTTGAGTATTGATATTTTTTTAGGTTACATCAATGAGAGTGCAAGACTCGAACCAATAATCTCTTAGTGATCGAATCAACTTTAATGATATGGAGTTATTGCTTTTGTTGGCCCGCGATTGATCTTGCTGGTGATTTAAGATTCAATATAATTAGGTTCTTTATTGTTATTTTCTATATATATTCTTATTTATTATGGTATAATCCGTTAAAATAAAATCAAACGGCACAAATGAATCAAATTTGAATATCATTGTTTTGATTTTGAAATATAAAAAAGACATACAAACTTTTTCCAAAATTTAGCCACAAATATAAAAATCAAAGAAATAAAAAATGGGACTTTTCGTAACAAAAAAAATGGGACTTTTCATAATTTTTGGAATTTTTTAGTCTGGTTAAGTAACAAGTCACTGTTCTAAAAAGTCTGAAAAGTCTATTGGATGATCATGGACTGACAACTTCAAATTTTAGTTGATGTGCTCTCCAAAATAATTATATAGATAGTTAAGTTTTAAAATATTACGTATATAGTGATTAATATTATATTATAAAAAATCTTGTAATCTGTTAGTCATCGAATCAATTTTAATGCGAAAGAGTTATTGCATTTGTTGGCTAGCGATTGATCTTAGTGGTGATTTAACATTCATTATAATTAGCTTTTTTATTGTGATTTTCTATCTAGATTTTTGTTTATTGTGGTATAATTCTTAAAAAAAAAAAAAAAAAAAAATCAAACATCACAAATGAATCAAATTTGAATATCAGTGCTGTTGTGACATAAAATATGGCCCGGAAGTCTCGGAAGAGACCGGGACCCGAGCAAAGGACAAAAGGACTAAGGCCGACCCCCCGGGGGTCGGCCTCGTCTTTGCCGATCCCTAGGGGGTAGGCCGTGTTTTTGCCAACCCCCGAGGGTCGGCCGAATGGAAGCCATAACCCCCCAAGGGTCGGCCAAGTCCATTCCCGACCTCTCGGGGGTCGGCCTCGCCATTACCGACCCACGGGGGTCGCCTAAATGGAGGCCACAACCCCCAGGGGTCGGCCAAGTCCATTTTCGACCCTCCGGGGTCGGAGTAACAAGTCCAAACTCTCTCAGGAGTTGGCCAAGGAAGGCCAGGACCCCCTCGGGGTC
>JBBMEG010080458.1:0-11512 GCA_037832605.1 Cyclanthera cordifolia | reverse complement strand
GGCTTTTGGTCCTTTTGTCCTTTGTTCGGGTCCCGGCCTCTTCCGAGACTTCCGGGCCATATTTTATGTCACAACACATTTTATACCGTATTTTCATGTTCGAGAACGAAACATCTGAATTTCAAACTAAAGTTCAAAATAAAAATTTGGAAAAATTACCTTTTTGTTCTCTAGTTTGGAATCTAGTTTAAGTTTTGTCCCTCCATTTAAAAAATGATTATTTTTATCCTTTTAACATTTCAACAATGCTCACTTTAGATCATAAATTTGGAGTCTAGTTTCAGTTTTAAAATTGAACACTTGTACCTGACATTATAATAATGATTATTTTCAGTCCTGATGTTTTTTTTTTAAATTATCTATATATTATTATTATTATAAAAAAAATTAAATTCACGTAAAAAAAAAGTACAATATTTAATTTACAATATATTGAAATTTAAATTTAGTGTAGTCAACATTACATTATATATGTAACGCTTTTATTCTCTTAATGACTAAAGTTGAGTATTGTTGAAATATCATAGCTAAAATTCTTCAATTTTGGAACAAATAGGCAAATATAAATTAGACGGCCTTAAACTTAAAGATTGTATATAAATATATATTCCCAAAATATATATATTTTATTTTTAAATTTAAAATAATAATAATAAATAAAATTGATGATTATTTACTATTTGTTTATCACAAGAATCATAACTAAAAAAATAAATCATTGTGTAAAAGAAAATAATTTTTTAGTTTCTGTCCCACTGTTATATATATTTGATCAAATAAAACTAATAAAAGTTTTTTTTTTGTTTCAAGTACAAAATTTGATAAACTTTAATGAAAAAAACAAATTTAGTCCACCGGTTCGAGTCTAATTTCTCATGGTTCTCTATGTTTCAAAATTGAAAAGTTTACTATTGAATTTAAATAATGCTCAAAGTCATTGAGATGACAAAAACATTAGTTATGTAATGGTGATAAAAATGATGGCTAGACAAATTTTAAATACTAATATATTGAAAAAATGATTATTTTAAGTTCAACGTAAATTTATTTTAAAAGAAAATAGTTATTAAAATAAACTAAAAAATATATAAAGACTAAAAGTAAAAATTATTAAAATGTTAAGGAAAAATAGTTCATATTTTAAAAATAATAACGAAATTGAAACTAAACTCTAAATCTAAGGAACAAAAGTGAATATTATTGAAATATAAGAGTAAAAAGTGTTCAATTTTGAAATAAATTGGCCAAAGTAAGCAATTATTAAAATGTTAAAGGTAAATATATTAATTTTTGAAATATAATGTATGGACCAAACTGAAATTAGATTCCAAATCTAGGAATAAGAAAAATAATTTTCCTTAAAATTTATTTTTAATTATTTTCAAAATTTAACTAAGTTTTGGAATACAGGGCGACCTTGAAGTAAGTATTTAAAAGTTTATTTGTAAAAACCAAATAATTAACGATTGAGTTTGATTTTGAAAAACTTTTACTTAGACAGTTCGATTTTCAAATATTTTTTAGCCCCCACTTTTTAAATGTATTATTTTATATAAAATAATATTATACACAATAGTTTAACAACTATGATATCCTTGCAAGTTTCTCACTTAGAGAATATCTTAAATATGCTTTTTGATATAGTGCAATAAAAACCCGAATAAATACTATCAATAGCATATTTTTTAAATAATTACGTATATAGCATAAAAGTATAGGTGAAAATACTAAAATATTCGCGCATCTATCAATCTCATTAATTTCTAGTTTGTGTTGATAGTCCTCAATCAGCTCATTTATATCTTTCAATTAATAGTTCAATTGATAAATTTGATCACTAGCTAGCTCAATTGATAGCCTTCATTCAATTTGATGATAGACTTTAATTATAATAATTATTCAAAGCTTGGTGGTGCCAGGGGCAGCTCATGGTGGCCAACAACGGAAAACAAAGAGTGTCTTCCTCACTGGAAAGATCTTCACTTCGTGAGCATAAATCCGGTCTCGAACAAAGATCTCTAACACCGTAAATCTGGATATAAAAAGATGAATTTCAAGTTTTTTTCGTCAAAAAATATGGAGAACAAGTTGCCACCTTTGCCCACCATCACTGTATTCCGGTCCAATTGACAAAACTGTTTCACTTATTCACTTTCTCTTTAGTTAAACAAATTTGGTGAAATTAAAATCAATGGAAGCAATAACATATGAGATGAAAAAAATGAAAGGGAAGAGAATGTGTCAAGTTTTCACTCAAATCAAGTTCTCTATCTTAAATCTACGTGATATTTCAACATTGTTTTTGTAACTTATTTATTATTTAATATAATTAATATTTATTTAACATATTCAACTTTAATTTAAATTATATATAATTAAAAATAGTTTATAAAAATAATAATTTCAATAGTGATACTTCAATATTATGAAACTGAAATTTTAGATCGGTACAACTTTCAATAAACTTAGAAATTAAGACTTTCTTTCCTAACCATTTTATATTTAATTTTTTATTTATAAAATTACCTTATTTTATCTCAATTTACATTGTTATTGTGCCCTGTATGAAATATTTGATTTTTATTTTTTCGACAATCACAAACCTGCTTTTTTTTATTTATTTTTTTTGGAAAAAAGTATTTTTTCCCCCAAAATATGGCTTTGGTTTTTAAAAATACATCTACTAAGTGGATATCACAACAGCAAAATTCAAACATTAATAGAAACCAAATAATATATATCCTTAAATTCACCAACAAAATATTATTTACCCTTTTACATTTATTAAAACTTAGTTGATTTAACAACCTCTCTCTCTATCCACTTGGTAACAATAATTAAGAGTTAAAAAAGGAGATGAAAACTCTACAACCATTGCATAATAGTAAGTTAAAAATAATGATCAATGTTTTATTAATAAACTTCACGTAAACTACTAAAAAATTAATGATAAATAAACTTCATAAGATTCCCTATCAATGACATACAAAAGAAAATAAAATTTTCATTAAAAAAAAAACAACAAACAAAGCAGTTAAATTTTGGAAAGATGTCATGGATGAGCCAAGAAGCCATAATTTTATAAGTGTTTTGCGTCAAATGAATTCCATCCCAACTAATACGTTCTTTAGGGTTTGGGCAAACTGATACTCCACGAACTCCACACATTTGCATTAGGCTGAAATTGTATTCCCCTCCAATTCCACAACATGACTTTTGCAATGAAGCTTCATCAAATCCTGCTCATATACAAACCGTTTATTAAAACATTAATAAAAAATAGATTTATTTACGATTAATTAAAGATGTAACATTATTTTGTTGGGTGCGTAGAAAAAAACAATTATTGTACGTGGATTCTCTATCTTCAGTATCTCAATCACTTGTTGGATTTGATCGTTGTGATATATTGCAAGACTGTTCAATTATTTTAGACAATGAAGTTCATTATAAGCCGTTGTATCATTTTTTGAAAGCTAGTGAGATAAATTGGAAAACATCCAATTGGAAAGTTTCCAGGAACAACAATTCGAGTTGCACCATAGCTTATTACTCTCTGCAATATATATACATAATAAAAGTAAAAAAGGTCAAGTAATTTATAAAAAAAAACTTCAAATTCATCATAAGAGTAACAAAGAAAAAATTAATTACCTTAACGGCAGTTTTTATGGTTTGAACAACATTTGGCACTATATCATCTTTTACTTCTTGAATAGTTTTTCCTTGGAACAATGCATAGTTATAATCATTACCTCCAATCTCACCCACTAAGAACAAAGCATTTTTTAACTTCTCGTTGCACTCTATAAAATACAATAATCCAACGTTAAAACAACCATAAACTACATAGATTCTAACCATTCAAATTTTAGTATATCAACACTTGTTAATTAATCATTAATACCTCTTTGATTGTGACAAGTGGAGTTGAAGTGAGAGAACATCCAATCAAGTTGGTGAAGAAGAGAAGAGTTGGTAACCGGAGATAAGATTTTGTTTTGCAAAAGAACTTGATAAGGCAATGCGGTAGAACCGCAACTGCAAAGTTTACTCCATGATCGTTTAAACCATATTTATTCAAATAAGGATTCACAAAGGGAAGGCCCACATCTAAAGCTGCAAATGAAGAAGGAAATTGTTAGAGTAATTAAAGAGCGAGCCCAGAACGCGCGTGTTCTTTACGCGCTGGCGGGTATTTCCCACGCGTCGCCGTCCGCTGCTGTCACCTCGTCGGAAAATTGTCAGGTAGTGATTTTTGGGTATCTTCATTGTTCTAAGTCTGTTTTTGATGGTTTTAAGGCCAAATTCTTACTGTTTTACCCTGTTTGACTAGTTAAGCTTGAAAAACGGTATCGAGATACGTAACTCGAGTAATTTATGGGATTAGAGACCTTCGGCCAAGGTAATGGAAAATTAATGCAAGCCCTACTACAAATTAATCTCGCTCGTAGAATAACTTAGATGAATTTAGATAGGTTGAGTGCTTGCTTACCGGTTATTCATGCAATTGTGGATTTTCACTGTTTACCTCTTTATGAGTATATTACGTGATAGTTGTGCATGTGTTTGATAGATTCCTGAGCATGTGACCTAATAGAAGGCTCGAGAGAGGCATTCCCTATCAGGGTAGCCCCAGATGTGTACGATTGATTTTGTGGGACCTGGGAGTGGCATGTCCCTTCGGGATAGTCCCGGAGTCTCCTTCACCACCCAGTAACCGTCCGAGATCGTCAGGTCATACGGGACTCCTATATTCAGTTGTTTATCTGCCCCTAGATCCATATTTACATGTGTTAACTATTTTATTGTGTTGATCCCGATCGGGGATCCTTACTGAGTTTCATAACTCGCCCTATTTCTTTTCTGTGGGTTCCACAGGTACGCATTGGCTATACCAGGAAGGCTGATCGGGATTGCTGGAAAGACCATGGACTCGGGTCGTTTGGTGTCTAGTTAGGGCATTTCCTTTTGTTGCATGTTTATCTAATTGAACTTATTTCGAACTCGATCGCTTGTGAGACGTTTTTTTAAGTTTTCCTTGTTTGAAAATGTTTGACAACTGGGTACCAGCTTTACATGTTTTAAATGATCTTGATGGATTATTAACTAAAGCATTTATTACCCTAATTTTGGTTTTTTAAGGATTATTTTAAATCATGCATGCTTAAGTAGCCTAGGGTGACCCTAGTCTGGATCGGGTCCTTACAGTTGCTATCAGAGCATAGAGTTATAGATTCTATAGACGGACTTACATAGTAAGTTGTTGAGTTCCATGGTCTTCAGCTGCCAATCGTCATCAGGTAATCGATGTGTACTGTTTACCAGCATGAGTAGTTATAATAAAAATTACATTATGGCTGTAGATTACGAGTGGTATGTTATGCCATGTTACTTGTTAGTAGTCTTGAAATTATTGAACGGGAGGGGACTGAGAGATCAAGTTTTCCTAGGAGGAACACCAAAGCGGCCAGTTAGCCGGCCGGACCCTTGAACCTACCAGCCGGAGCGACGGTAGTGTCAGGGTTGACCGTGGAGGTAATGACGCTATCTAGATGATGATCAGGGGCACTATACAGAGGTTGTTGCCAGCAATCAAGCAGTTTCGCAGCAGGATGCTGCCCCACCTAGAGCACATGCTCCTTTGAGGGAGGTCCCAGATGTCAGTGCTACCCCGGTGGCTCCTACACGGCCACATGATCATGTTGCAGTTGAAAGTGAGAACACGACTGTAGCCATAGCGACAGTGTCAGCACAGCAAGTACCAACCTGGGCAAAGCCGAATAAAAGTAGGATTATGCAAGGCGTTTCTGATAATACCAAAATAATCAAGGACTTTAAGAAGTTCGACCCTAAGGAGTTTGATGGCTCTTCCATGGATCCGTTGGTGGCTGATACCTGGATTGAGGCTATGGAGAATCTGCTCGATAATATGGAATGTCAAAAGGACCAAATGGTGAGGTTTGCCGGGTTTTTCATGCATAGCAAAGCGAAGACCTGGTATAAGGCCGAGAAGAAGAGGAGAACGCCTGCTGACTGGCCTATGGATTGGGCTCAGTTCAAGTCCGCCTTCTACGACAAGTACTTTACCGAGACAGAAAGACAGGACAAGATTAGCAAGTTTACTAGCATCCAGCAGGGCCGAGATTTTGTGGCCGCTTATGAGATCAGGTTCAACAAGTTGGCTCACTTTGCTGAAAAGCTAATTCCTACTAACAAGTAGAAGATCAGGTATTTCATGAACAGGCTGCACATGGGACTGCAGGCAGATGTTATGGCTTATAAGCCGGTCACCTTTAGAGACTGTGTGAACCTAGCCAAGACCTTGGAAAGGAAGTTTAGAGGCCAAGGTTACCACCTTGACCAGCAACACCAAGGTTTTAACAGGAAGTTTGAGTGTTACAGGTCATCTGGGTATATCAACTATCAGGAAAAGAAACCCTAAAAGCCAAGACGAGCAAAGTCAGAGTAGAGGGTCGGAGTGGAGCAAACCTAGATCAGAGTAGGGTAACTACAGACCTGAGCAGCGTAGCCATAGACCCGAGTAGCGTAGTTTCGTTCCTGACAGTCAGCACGGCCGCAGACCTGAGCCATAACAGACCAGGTCTGACTATCCAATGCATAGACCTGTTCACTAGCAGCCAAGGTTAGGATCCCAGGAAGTGGAAGAGTATACACAGTGTGGTAGAAGGCACATAGGGCAGTGTAACGTCGTTTCTAGAGCCTGTTTCAAGTGTGGGAAGCCGGGGGAATGTTGCGAACAGTTGTGTCGACAGAGGTGGTCAGCAGCCAGCGATAGTGCCTCAGCCAGCCAACACGCCTGCATCTAGGTTGGCACAGCAAGAGGGCAGGGTTTTTGCCACCACCAGGCAGGAGGCCGATGTTAGTGTCAGTGCACTCACAGGTATTGTTTGATTCAGGCTCTTCCCATTCGTTTATATCTGCTCATTTTGTCTTCTCTGCAGGGTTTGAGTTGGAACTGTTGGGGTTCGAGTTAGTAGTAGCCACTCCAACGGGAGTGAGCATGACACATTGCAAAAAGGTCAAGGCCTGTAAGCTGACTGTAGATGGTAACAATCTGGATGTTACACTAATAGTGCTATCTATGAGTGAGTTTGATATAATTATTGGTATGGATTGGCTATCTAAGCACCACACTATGATTGATTGTCGCCGTAAGGAGGTAGTGTTCATCCCGCCACCGAGACCTAGCTTCAAGTTTAAAGGGCAAAAGTCTAGGGAATGCGTAAAGATCATTTGTTGTTGAAGGCAAGTAAGTTGTTGCCCTCAGGCGCGAAAGGTTACTTGGCATCGATCACAAGAGAGAAATAAGACAAGTCGTCAGTCGATGCAGTGCCCGTGGTAGAGGAGTTTGCTGATGTGTTTCCAGACGAGCTGCCAGGATTACCACCACCTCAAGAGGTTGACTTTTGTTTCAAGCTGCAACCCGGTACTGTGCCAATTTTGAAGGCACCTTACATAATGGCTCCAACAGAGCTAAAGGAACTAAATGATCAGTTTCAAGAGTTGATTCACAGATGGTTCATCAGGCCAAGCGTGTCTCCATGGGGTGCTCCAGTTTTGTTTGTTAAAAAGAAGAACGGGTCGATGCGGTTGTGTATTGACTACCGAAAGATGAACAAGGTGACAGTTAAGAATAGGTATCCGTTGCCATGGATCGACGACTTATTTGATCAACTTCAGGGAGCATTAGTGTTCTCCAAGATTGATCTGCATTCTGGCTACCATCAGTTGAGAATCAGGGAGGAGGACATTCCGAAGACAACATTTAGATCCTGCTATGGACATTACGAGTTCGTGGTGATGTCTTTTGGGTTGACCAATGCACCGACTACCTTTATGAACATGATGGATAGGGTGTTTAAGGAGTTCTTAGAAAATTTTATGATTGTGTTCATCGGCGATATATTGGTCTACTCTAAGACCAAGTCTGACCATGAAGAGCATCTAAGGAAAGTTTTGTCAGCGCTGAGGCATAATCAGTTATATGCAAAGGTTTCTAAGTGTGAGTTCTGGCTTTGCGAAGTTGCCTTATTGGGGCACGTTGTTTCGAGCAGGGCCATTTCGCTAGATCTCGCTAAAAAGGAGGCAGTGAGTAATTGGTGCAGTCCTACTTCAGTTGCGAAGTGCGGAACTTTCTGGGATTAGCTAGTTACTACCGACGATTTGTTGCAAACTTCTTAAAGTTGGCAGGGCCTATGACTCAATTGACTAGAAAAGAACAAGTGTTTGCCTTGACAGAGGAGTGTGAAAATTGCTTCTAAGAGCTAAAAAGTCTCCTGATATCCACTCTAGTATTGGCAGTTTCACAGGGTTCAGGTGATTTTGTTGTGTATTGCGATGCTTCCAAAAGGGGCTTGGGTGTTGTACTTATGCAAAAGGGAAAGGTGATAGCTTACGCGTCAAGATAGCTTAAGGACTACGAGCAGAATTACCCGACTCATGACCTGGAGTTGATAGCAGTGGTTTTTGCCCTTAAGCTTTGGAGACATTATCTGTATGGGGAAAGGATCCAGATTTTCACAGACCATAAGAGTTTAAAGTACATTTTCACTCAGAAGAAGTTAAATATGAGACTGCGACGCTAGTTGGAGCTAGTAAAGGATTACGATTCTAAGATTTCCTACCATCAAGGGAAGGCAAACATGGTTGCTAATGCCTTGAGTAGGAAAACCTTCCATTCAGCGGCCTTACTTGTAACTCAGACTTCTTTGCAGCGAGAGTTGACCAGAGCCGGGATTGTGTTAGTTCAGGAGACTACCGTGCAGTTGGCTCGTCTGACCACCCAGTCTTCGTTGAGATAGAGGATTGTAGAGTGACAGTAGAGAGAACAGGGTCTGACAGTGTTGTTCGGTATGGTGCACGCCGAGGAGGGTAGTGATTGGTCAGTTACCTCTAATGGTGGGTTGCAGTTCAGACAGAGACTTGTGGTTCCTACTGATGCCGAGATCAGGACTGAGTTATTATCAGATGCCCACAGTTCGCCGTTTGCTTGGCACCTGGGGGTACCAAGATGTATCAAGACCTAAAGCACAGCTTCTGGTGGAATAATATGAAAACGGATATAGCCGAGTTCCTTAGTAAATGTCTGACATGTCAGCAGGTAAAGGCACCGAGACAAAAACCAGCAGGACTGTTGTAACCTTTGAGTGTCCCAAAATGGAAGTGGGAAGATATTTCTATGGATTTCATATTGGGTCTCCCTAGGACGCTGAAAGTTTTTAACGTAATATGGTTGATCGTGGATCGACTTACGAAGAGCGCCCACTTTATATCAGGAGCGTTAGACTACTCTATTGAGAAGTGGGCCTTGTTGTATTTGAAGGAGATTGTGCGTTATCACGGAGTGCCAGTTATCATTGTTTCAGATAGAGACGCCCGGTTTACCTCACACTTCTAGAAGGGGTTGTAGGAGGGCCTTGAAAACTTATGTAAGTTAAGTACCGCTTTTCATCCACAGACGGACTGTCAGACCGAGAGGGTCAACCAGATTTTGGAGGACATGCTGAGGGCCTGCGTGCTTGATTTTCCTGGTAGTTGAGATCAGTGGTTGTACTTAATGGAGTTTGCGTATAATAATAGGTACCAATCCACAATTAAGATGGCTCTATACGAGGCCTTGTAAAGCAAACGTTGTAGATCGCTCGCGTTTTGGGAAGCGGTAGGAGAGAGAAAACTTTTGGGCCTTAAATTGCTACAGTTGACCAATGATGTAGTTCAGACGATCCGTGCGAGGATGCTTACCGCACAAAGTTGACAGAAAAGCTATGCATACGTCAGACGTCGAAAGTTGGAGTTTGAAGTGGGGAATCATGTGTTCCTCAAGGTTTCTCCCATAAAGGGAATTCTGAGGTTTGGAACCAAAACCAAGCTTGGCCCAAGGTTTATCGAACCTTTCGAGATCCTCGAGAGGATTGGAGAAGTTGCTTATCGCTTAGCCTTGCCTCCCTCCTTGTCTACCGTGCACGCTATTTTTCATCTTTCGATGCTCTAGCAGTATGTTCACTACCCTACACATATTATTGTTCACGACCCTCATGTGTCGGGAGGTGCGAAGTCGGAATTTGAAAAATGGAGGTAAAAAGGTCATTTTTTACCTTAGGGGCATTTTGGTAATTTTGGCCCTAGGGGCATTTTCATAATTTCTTCCTTCTTTGCCAGCAAGTATATAAGGCCAAGTTTGACTTTTTCAGGTCATTATTTTAAACTCGTTGCTGCCGCCGCCAGAAGTCGAGGAGCCAGTCCGAGGTTGGCACTTGTCGTGCCGCTTGTCGCCGCCCTGCTTGCAAGAAACTACCAGCGTGTCGCTCAGGGAGACAACGTCACCAGCTCGCCAGCAGACGCGCGCCACGCATCGAGCAGTGCCGCCGTCGCCCATACCCACTAACGCCTGCTCGCCACGCGTCACCGGGGGAGGGGGCATCGCCGCCCGCGTAGCCAACACCCTGTCACCACACGTCAAGCACTATTGCCGCCACCGAGCTCACCATCCACATTTCGCCACGCGTGGCCCGAGCAGAGGGTGTCGCCGCTGCTGTGCCAACTTCAGATTAGTGGAGTTGTCCCGAGCCTGCCAGCCACTCCGAACCTTCCTGCGAGCCTAGAACGCGCTGACGTCACCTTGCCGAAGCATTATCGGGTAGTGATTTTTGTGTATTTTCATCGTTCTGAGTCCGTTTTTGATGATTTCAAGGTCAAATTCTAAATTTTTTTACCGTGTTTGACTAGATAAGCTTGAAAAACAGCGTCGAGACACATAATCGAGCAATTTAAGGGATTAGAGACCTTCGGCCAAGGTATTGGAAAATTTATGCAAGACCTACTACGAATTAATCTCGCTTGTAGAATAGCTTAGATGAATTTAGATAGGTTGAGTGTTTGCTTATCAGTTATTCATGCAATTTTGGATTTTCACTGTTTACCTCGTTATGAGTATATTGTGTGATAGTTGTGTATGTGTTTGATAGAATCCTGAGCAGGTAACCTAATAGAAGGCCCGAGAGTGGCATGTCCATTCGGGATAGTCCCGGAGTCGCCTTCACCACCCAATAACCGTCCGGCATCGTCAGGTCCTACGGGACACCTATGTTTAGTTGTTTATCTCCCCATAGATCCATATATACATGTGTTAACTGTTTTATTGTGTTGATCCCGATCGGGGATCCCTATTGAGTTTCATAAGTCGCCTTATTTCTTTTCTGTTGGTTCCACAGGTACGCAAGGGTTATACCAAGATGGCTATTCTGGATTGTTGGAAAGACCATGGACTAGGGTCGTGTGGTGTCAAGTTAGGGCATTTCCTTTTGTTGGATGTTTATCTGATTGAACTTATTGCGAATTGGATTGCTTGTGAGACGTTTTCTTTAGTTTTCCTTGGTTAAAAATGTTTGACAACCGGGTACCCGCTTTACATGTTTTAAATGATCTTGATGGATTATTAACTAAAGCATTTATTACTCTGATTTTTGTTCTTTAAGGATTATTTTAAATC
>JBBMEG010080457.1:0-11513 GCA_037832605.1 Cyclanthera cordifolia | reverse complement strand
GAATCTTAAGCTAAACTACGCTAAGTATTCTTGTGTCATTCTTAGTTCTAAAAGTCCTCTAAATTATTCTCCTAAATCTCCTACTGACTTAGGCATCTGAGGTCGTGTGGCTCACACCAAACCCGTTTGTCCTAAAGTGTTCTTGTTTTCAAGCTTTTCATCCTCGGTAATACAAATCGTACTGTGGATATCTGTTGACCATTTTTTTGCATCTAAAAAATTATAAAAGTATTTCAACCTATTTGATGTGTTATAATTTACTTTTGAATTTTTTTATTATAAATACAATTTTTTAATTTAACAATAAAATTATAGACGTGTAATTTAATTATATCAGCAAGTGCTTAGCAAACATTCTTTTTATGTTAAGTAGATGAAAACTAATGTAGAGTGGTTGTCAAGAAAATTAGTTTTAGCCATTATCAACCAAAGGGTCGGTGCGCGCAGCTGTTTTATTGTTTGGTGTATTTCAGTTCAACACGAGCGTCACATGTTCGATTCTTAAAATTGGTATTTGAATTGAAAGCATGATGGATCTACAACTATCACCTCCTTTGTTATTATATGACCTAATAGAGTTAACTCCGGCAACCAAAACACGCATTTTGATGGCTCCCTCAACTTGTAACACTTTTCGAAGATGCATCTCATATTCCTTCTCTGATTTGGAATATATCAGAATATCATCAATAAATTCATGATGGCCATATCTTGTCCTAAAAGCTATCTTGGGTAGATCTTTAGTTGCCACTCTTAATTGATG
Organism: Cyclanthera cordifolia; assembly: GCA_037832605.1. Classification (NCBI taxonomy): domain Eukaryota; kingdom Viridiplantae; phylum Streptophyta; class Magnoliopsida; order Cucurbitales; family Cucurbitaceae; genus Cyclanthera; species Cyclanthera cordifolia. Next base: position 10,750 of record JBBMEG010080457.1, on the reverse strand, counting down.
GTAACCTGACCATACATCTATCTTAGAAAATATCGTCGCCCCTCGTAATTGATCGAGCAAATCATCGATGCGATGTAAGAGGTACTTATTTTTCACTGTAACCTTATTTATCTCTCTATAGCCTATGCACAATTGTAGAGTTCCATCTTTTTTCTTCACAAAAAGCACATATGCCACCCCATGGCACACATTTGGCCGAATAAACCCTTTTTGCCAATAATTCTTGCAATTGATCTTTTAATACCCGTAATTTTGTCGGTGTCATCCAATAGGGAGCTTAAGATATTGTCCACTTCCTCGGCTCCAATTAGATAAAAAAAAATCTACTTCCCGCTCTAGTGGCATACCAGACAACTTTTTTGTAAACACATCCAAGAGTTCTCTCACCACCAGTACCCCTACCGGTTCTGTTACAACACTTTCAACTTCCTCCACATTTACTAACCATCACCATGCCCCTTGCCTTATTAATTTTTTTATCTCAAACAATGACACAAGTTTTGGCTCAATATTTTTCTCCGAACTTCGAAATTTAAATTTTGATTTGTTCGGTTGTAAAAATACCACTTCCCGCTTAGAACAATCTATTATCACATAATTGGAAACCAACCTATCCATTTCCAAAATTACATCAAACTCATTCATCTCTAACACGTTTATTACCACACATAAACTCCGCCCGGCAACTACCACATGTTCTATACTCACTCTATCCCTGGACAACACTGTTACCCCACCATGGGTAGCTACCAATAAGCAGTTCTCAAGTGATTCACAAGCTTCAGATACAAAAGAATGAGTTGATCCAGTATCAAATAATGCATAAATGAAATGGTTGGCTAAAGATATTGTACCTACAACAACGAAAGGTGGTCCTTCCAGTGCCTTTCCCCTATTGCCGCCTAGACCACTCCTTTCATCATCTGACTTCCACCACCTGCAAAATTCGATCCAACCGGTCACTTCCCTTCACGTATTAGCTCCAAACACTTTTTACTGATGTGGCTACTCCCCCCGCATATGTAACATGCTTTCGGACTTGTATATTCACGACTAAAATGTCCACTCTTTCCACATCCAAAACATACCTCCAAACCTATCATGCAACAACCTCCATGTTGTTTCCCATAAGTACTACACATCGATTTCTCTTTCATCATGATGGATAAAGTTCTTTTTAACTACTCCTTCCCTACACTCGATGCTTTGAAATTTCCTTGATCGGCTTTTCCTTGGCATACATCTAAGCCCACTCCTTCCACTATCACTCTTTTTTTATGATAACACACGTCCAATAATGGGGCTATTTTGAAAGCAATGATGTAATGATCAGGTTAAAACGCTGCTACTACTCCTTGTATTTCCTTTCTCAAGCCAAGTATAAGACATTCAGTTTAAAATTAGGCATCTGTATCAATTAGCTCAAGATAAAAGCGTGCCAGATCTATAAACTGTAGTTTGTAGTCCTCTATCACTTTTTCCCCTCCTCAAAATACAAAAATTCCTTATGTTTTCGATTTCTTAACACTACTGGATAATACTTGGTAAGAAATGCTCCTTGAACTGTTGCCAGGTAACATATCCATCGTTCACCTCCACTCACCTCTCAGCAGAGTGCTACTATAAAAGTGCTCGCTATGTAAGCATAAAAGTTCCACACTGTACTTTGTATTCCTCTGAACAATTTAAATAACGAAATCTCGCTCTAGTGCTTCCAACAACGACTCGGCTGCTGAGGAGTCCACCTCTTTCTTATTAAAAGAAGGTGGTTCATATTTGCAAAAATCTTGCAAATACTTGGTTCTCTCAATTATGAAGCTCTTGTTCTAAGTCCCCTGAACCAATTGTTCTGTTGTCCTTGTACCTAATAACTTTTGTAAGTCTCTCATCTTCATTATCACTAGAGTTGGATCTGGTTCACCTTGAAGTTTGGGCACTAATTCCCCTACTATTGACACCTGAGGACTGTGTGGCATCTCTGCTTGCCCCTTGCCCCTTTTTGACTGGCCCCAAGTTCCCGACCCCTTTCCCTCTAAGACCATCACTGGTTGATGTATGGGAAAAAAAAGTTATTAGTCACACCCTTACAATTCCTGCAACAATTAACACTTCACATTAACTACAACTACACCATTTTTCCAACATTTTCCTCACTCAAGTTTTTTTTTTCCACCTATACCTTCACAGGAACCTATAATGCTCTGATACCAACTGTAACACCTCAAGATTTGTATCACTCAGAGGCAATATAATGTAAGCAAACCTTAAACAAACTTGGATTATTTATATTACAACCAGCTTATACATGTGTTTTTCTACCTAAATACAATCAGAAAGAGTTTTTCTACTTCCACTTAGTGGCTAGTATTTACATTCTAGCTTTTACATGTGTTTAAGGCCTAATTCTAACCATTTAAGTATAGTAAGAACACAAACACAAACTTTGAGTAGCACTATTTGCGCTCCATCATCTATTTCTCAAAAAAAAAAAAGAAAAGAAATATATATATATATATACACACACACACAGACATATGCTTAACAATTTACATCTTCACATCTCCTCAATCTATTTGTTGTCGGTCAGCCGTGATTCCCTACAAACCAATTTTTTTTTAAATAGAGGAGTTTGCCATTCATATTTTCCTATTAGATTAAGACACTACTATACACCTCACATTCATTGACTTTCAAAATAAAATTCCAGCTAACAGTTCAAAGAATGCTAAGCTAAACAGTGTGTTTTGGGTCAAAGTCCTCACCATGTTGATGTGCAACTTTACCGGTAAGTAAGCCAGCCCCCGACGTTCCCATTTTACCTGCAATCATCACAAAATTCATATTCAATTCCATTTTCTACCAGAACTTACTCTTCAATTAATTTACAATTCAGAGACAACAATAACATAATAAAAATAAAAATAAAAACCCCAACCCTTTAGCCTCCCGGGCTACCTAAGGTCACAACCCCTCATCTAAAATTTCGTACATTTCCCTTTGAACAAACCTTTTAATTTCTCACCAACAGAATTTGATTATCCTACATACCTTGTCTTCCAAATCTGGCTAAATCTGAAAACGAGAGTGCAATCCCACGTCTCCTTCTTTTTATTCATCTATTTTGATTATAATATTCCATGAAAGCCCATGTATACATATTCAATGTAAGACCTGGTAGGAAATCCAGAAGTCAACGATGCCCAGGCATGTTGTATATTGAAAATCATTCATGGTAGGCGAATCCAAAAATCATCGATGCCCAGGTATGTGTATCGCCAAGAGTAGACCTAGTAGGCGAATCTTTTTGCTTGGGATGCCTAGGCTACAATCAAGTATCATCTAAAGATCGAGTTGTTGAAGCCCTATTTAGGGTTGCCCCCGACACCACTATTCATTTAATCATTATCTGTTATATTGCATTCATAATCATTTATCTTACTCATGCTTATATTGATCCAAAATTAGGGATCCTTATTGAGTTTAACAACTCATTCGTTTCCTCTATGGGTTTCCACAGGTACATCCGGGCTTTATCAGGATGGTTGATCTGAAGCTGCAGAGACCATAGATTGCCGTGTCTTCTACATGGATTATCTCTTCTGCTATAAACTCTATTATGTTTTATGTTTTAAGAACTGGGTACCCTATTTTCACTAGTATTTATGAACTAATTGAATATTTCTATTCAATAAAGTATTTATTCAGCATGTCTCTAGTTTAAAGGTCGTTTTACTCATGCATCTAGGGTAGAGGCCTATATGAGACCCTTGTCGGGGCTTAGTCTTTACAATTGGTATCAGAGCTTAGAGTAATAGATTTTGTAGACTAACTTACATTGTGAGTCATTGAGTCCCATGGTCTTCAACTACCGATCACCACAAGGTAACCCGTTTGAGTTAAGGTTTAATAGCATAAATAGTTAAACTGAGAATTTATAACATATTAAATGTGTTTTTGTATATGTTACTATGATATATTGTGAAATATCGTAATATTTTCTATGTTATGATATGTTGTGTACTGTTTGTAAACCTGTTAGAATGGTTAGATGGGGAGGGACTGAGAGATTGGGTTTCCTTACAGCTATCGATAATGTCAGATCGAGTTACTCGTACTTTTCTAGTCGATCTGGCCGAGGTAGAGGCTGACGCAGTAGATTGCTAGTTGTCCCTAGGAGGACTAGAACGACAAGTGAGCGTCCTATAGCCCCTCTAGGAGAAATGTCAGCAGTTCTCGGAATGACCGTCGAGGCCTCAACGGTCATTTAGCTGATTATATAGAGGGTCATTCAAGGACTTCTTCCCACAACTCAGACCGCTACATAAAAAGGAAGTTGCCTCACGAAGAGAGCATGCCCTTTGAGGGAAGGACAGGAGGTTAGTTCAGCTTTTGTAGCTCATACTCAGAAAAGGGTCATGCTACTACAATGCCTAGTGATGGGATAGCAGCCAATCAGGCGCATATGCCAGTCAATATTAAGACTAGTCAAGGTGTTTATGAGAACACCAGAATTATAAAGGACTTTAAAAAGTTTAATATGAAGGAGCTTAATGGGTCTTCTATGGACCCGTTAGTAGCAGAGTGTTGGTTGTTGCACATGAAGGATTTTTTTTTTACTTTAATTTACCTCTGAATTAGATGGTAAGATGTGCCGCCTTCGTAATGCATGGTGAGACTAAAAAATGATATAAGCAGAAGGTGAAAAGAAGGTCGCAATTCGAGTCGCTCATGAACTGGAAGTAATTCTAGACGACATTTTTCGAGATGTATTTTACTGACGATGATACGGAGGAAAGAATTACTCAGTTTACCAATACTCAGCAGGGCCGAATACTGTAGTGTAGTATGAGAGGCGATTCAATAAATTGACTCATTTTGCTGAGGAACAGATTCCATCTAGAAAGTAGAAAATCTGATATTTCATTAATAGGTTGCACCCTAGAATCCAATGGTAATGTTGAGGCTCCTAGACCTACAACTTTCAGAGACAGTGTCTTATTGGCCCAGAGCCTTGATAAAAGGTTCAGAAGATAAGAGTATATCCCTGCTGCACATGTATCCAATCTTGGCTATAGGAGGAAGTTTCAGTCTTACAGGTCATCTGGACATGAGGACTACCATCATAAGAAACCCTACAACCAAAATCATGATAAGTACAATGGTAAAGGGTCGGAACTAAATAAACCCATAATGACCAGGGCAATTACATGCATTATTATAGTAATTACAGACCTGACCAGCGTAGTCACCATCCAGACCATCAGTACAGCCGCCAACTAGAGCAGTAGCCTAGATTAGATTACCAGTAGCCCAGATCTTACCATCAGCAGCTGAGGGCAGAGCTTCAAGTAGTGGAAAACTACAAGCAGTGCATAAAGAAACATTGAGGTGCTTGTGAAGCTACACTCATAGCGTGTTAAACGTGTGGAAAGCTAAAACTAAGACTAATTTCAATGGCAAACACAGTTCCAGCTCGATTAGCGCAACAAGAAGGCAGAGTGTATGCAACCACAAGGAAGTTGGCTAATTCTGCTTGTAATGTCATCACATGTACCTTACCCACGTGACAAACCACCTAAAATACCCTTAATTAATTTTAAGAATGAATTAATAAAGAGTTCTCTTTGTTGAGTTTTCAAATTGCCCTAGGATAGTTTAGTAATCTCATACAAATGGGGCAAAGGAGGTATTCATTTGTTAAACAGATAAAAAATAGGATTTGAATCAAGATCTTTTACAAAACAATTGATTGTCAAACCAACTCAACTAGCAGTAGTTATTGATAATTATAGGTTAATTACTTATATAATAACTCGAAGGGCTTTCTTCAATTAACCCAAACTAAATTGCCAAAATTTGGCGACTTTTCCATTCTCTTTCAAAAAGAAGTGTGATTTCTTTTCGCGATTTTAGCCAGAGCATCTCCTTTCCTTCTCTTCTTTCTTGGCCGATAAAACTTAAATTAATTTTCATGGGGTCGTGTTCATTCTGACTGGCTAATTCGTCTGCTTGTTCTCAAAGAGAATGTCATAATGGGTTTGATTTTGGTTTGGCCATGAGGCTTGCGCACGTTTGTTGGCCGAAGTTAGAAGTGCAAAAGGCGAGGGGCGGTCGAGCTTCTTAAAGGTTGAGTTCGTTTGGTTTGTAACGACAAATTGTGTTTCTTTGTTAGAAGTTGGTGTTGGAATGTTATATATCATGGGCAAGTTTGCTATAGATTTGTATTTGTGAAATCTCTTCCATTTTTGTTTTAGCGTGAATTTTTATTGCCTTATTAAAGTTGTTTTCCTTAGTTCAATTAGTAAGAGAAGTTATATTGCAGGTTTGATGGTTGAAAACCCTTTTTGATTTTTGATGTACTTATGATGTCCATCAAGAGAAGTCAATTGGAAAGTTTTAAGCTTGGATTAAGCGAGTCGTGGGCACCAAATTGAAGGTTCTAGTTGTGGGTTGGCTTGTGGAGTATGTCGATGTTATCTCTTAGTCGAAGAGGTTGAGTTGGTCTCAAAGTTTGTTGAGATGCGTCCACGAGGAGGCTTGAAGGAGTTGGTCGTTCACGTCAACAAGCTTAGTTTTAGTTGCGATTAGAGCTTTGTTGTGGTGACTTAATGGGTTGGTCTTAAGGTTAGCACTTCGATTTCAACAAATGTTGTACCCATTGAATCCTTAAGTTCTTGTTATATATTTGTGTTCTTATATACTTACCTTGTATCTTGTTTTCCATTGTAGGTTAGGGGCTTAGCTAGAACGTACATTTGGTCTGAAGTCTAGCTGTAGTAGGTTATGGTAGAACCTGTATGTAAGAAACTTTTCTCGAGTTATGTGTAATGCGTAAATCTAGACTTATCTAGACTTTTCTCGGCCATAAGGCTTAGCGACGCTTGTACTCGGGAGTTAGGACTCGTTCCTTTTCGTTTGTGCATGTAATTCAAGACTTATGATTCATGTTTGCTTTGCTTCTATATGCTACATGCACCCCGTGCTGGGTTTCTTACTGAGCTATCATAGACTCACCCTTTGTTTAATGTTGGTATGTGGATTCAAACTATAGTTTCAGGTACGCACCAGGATGGATAACCGACAGTTAAGAATAGACGAAAAAGGGACGTTTCTGTTGCGTCAATTTGTGTCATTTCTTTATATCTTAGTCACATTGCATATCTTTTAGCATGAACTGTTGTAATAGCTTAATTATGTAACTTTTTTAGTTTGAAAAGTGAAAGCTCGAGATTTATAATCGCGTATAATTGCCTTGATAGGATAAATGTTTTGATTTGAACCTGCAGGGTCGTTTTAAGTGCATTTCAAATGTCTAAGTTCTGTTTTACAAGTTTTCCAGGTATGGTTTTCCTCTAGTTTAGGGGAGACTCTACCAAAATTTTGTTTTAAATTTTCATGCATATTAACCTTCGTGCTATAACCTAACGGTTATGGGTCGGTTCATTACAACCCATCCTTGGACATTTTGCTTGTATATTGTTGATTCTGGATCGTCGTATTCATTTATATCTACCTATTTTGTATTATCTGCTTGTTTTAAATTGAAATCCTTGGGGTTCGAGTTATTAGTAGTAACTCCAGCTGGAGTGAGCATGATAGCTTACGATGAGGTCAAGGCCTACAAGTTGGTTATCAATAAGGATGTATTGGACGTTACTTTCATAGTCTTACCTATGAGTACGTTTGCTGTGTTCCTTGGTATGATGTGGTTGTCTGAGAACCACGCTGTAATTGACTGTCGTCGGAAACATTTTATTTTTACTCCCCCATCAAGACCTAGTTTCAAGTTTAGAGGATGAAAGTCTAGGAAATGTTTAAATATCAATTTTGCCTAGAAGGCTAGTCGATTGTTGTCTACAGAAGCGTGGGGCTACGGAGCATCAATATTCAGTGAAAGAGAAGACCATGTTAACGGTGGATGTAATGCTGGTGGTTAAGGAATTTGTATATGTGTTTAGAGATAAATTTTCAATGTTACTACCGCCACGAGCAGTTGATTTTATTGAGTTGAAGCCTTGTACTGTTCCTATTTCAAAAGTGCCTTATAGTATGGCCCCAACCGAGTTGAAATAACTGAAACTCTAGTTGCACGATTTGATTGACAGTAGGTTTATTAAACCTAGTGTGTCGCCTTGGGAAATTCCAATGTTGTTTGTTAAGAAGAAAGATGGTTCAATGCAGATATGTATTGATTACCGAAAACTGAACAAGGTGACAGTGAAGAATAGATATTTGTTGTCCATGATTGATGACTTGTTTGACTAGCTTCAAGGATCTTATGTATTCTCCAAGATAGATTTGCACTCTGCGCATCACCAGTTTAGGATCAAAGAGAATGATATCTCTAAGATGGCGTTCAGATCCCGTTATGGATATTATGAGTTTGAGGTAATATTTTTTGATTTGACCAATGCACCTATGGTGTTTATGGACATGATGGATAGGATGTTTAAGGGTTTTTGGGATAAATTCCTAATAGTATTCATACATGACATCTTGATTTACTCAAAGATCAAGTTAGATTATGAGGATTATTGAAGGAAAGTTTTATCTGCATATAGACAAAACCAATTGTATGAAAATTTTTCCAAGTGTTAGTTTTGGCTGGATGAAGTTTTTTTTCTAGGGCATGTTGTTTCAAGCAAGGGCATATCAGTGGATCCTACTAAGATTGAGGAAGTGAGTTATTGGTGGAGTCCTACTTTTTTTATAGAAGTGAGGAGTTTTCTAAGGTTAGCTAGTTATTACAGACAATTTGTAGCAAAATTTTCAAAGTTAGCAGGGCCTATGACATAGTTGACCATTTGTTTGGACTGAGGAGTGTGAAAGATGTTTCTAGGAGTTAAAAAGATGTTTGACTATCGCTCATGTTTTAGTTGTGCTAGAAGGATCAGATGGTTTTATGGTGTATTGTAATGCTTCAAAAAGGGGGTTTGGTACTACTCTAATGCAGAAGGGTAAGGTTATAGCTTATACTTCTAGACAGTTCAAGAATTACGAGCAAAATTACCCAACTCATGACTTGGTGTTGTGAGCAATGATTTTTTCACTTAAACTTTCGAGGCATTATCTGTATAGGGAGAAGATTCAGATTTTCACTTAACACAAAAGTTTAAAGTATTTCTTCACCCAGAAGGAACTAAATATGAGACAATGTCGTTGGTTAGAATTGGTAAAATATTATGACTGTGAGATCCTTTATCATCCGGGTAACGCTAATGTGGTTGTCGATGCTTTGAGTAGGAGGACTGCGCACTCAGCGGCCTTACTTGTTACTCACGCTCCTCTACAAAGAGAGTTAGACAGGGCCGGGATGGTATTGGTTCAGAAGCCTACAACACAGTTGGCTATGTTGACGATTTAGGCATCGGTGAGACAACGCATTATGGATGGTCAGCAAAAAGATTATGGTTTGATGGTTCTGTTTGGCAGGGCACAAGACAAGGAGGGTGATGAATTGTCAGATGCATCCTATGGTTGGTTATAGTTAAGACAGAGCTTAGTGGTTCCTGCAGATGCCAAGATCATAGCAGAGTTGCAGTCTGGTGCCCACAATTCATCGTTTTCTTGGCACCCAGAGGGTACCAAGATGTATCGGGGCCTAAAATAGAGTTTTGGTGGAACAATATGAAGATAGATATAATAGTGCATGTCAGCAAGTGTTTGACTTGTGAACAAGTGAATGTGCCAAGGCTAAAGCCAGTAGGGTTGTTGTAACCTTTGAGCATTCTAGAGTTGACATCGGAGGACGTCTCTATAAATTTTATATCAGGAATTCCTAGGACATCGAGATGATTAACCATGATATGGGTAATTGTTGGTCGACTTACTAAGTGCGCCCACTTCAGACCAAGGGAACTGGACTACTCTGTTAAGAAATGGGCATAATTATATTTAAAGGAGATTATTCGGTATCACGGGATTCCTATTAGCATCGTTTCAGATAGAGATGTTCATTTTACTTCGCACTTCTAGAAGAGCCTTCAGGAAGATCATGGGACCCTTTGTAAGTTTAGTACTCTGTTTCCTTCTTAGACTAATGGTTAGACTGAGAAGGTTAATCTAAGATATATTGAGAGCCTATGTGTTGACTTTCGCGGGAGTTGGGATAAGTGATTATACTTGATGAAGTTTGTCTATAATAACAGTTATCACTTTATAATTGAAATGGCCTCATTTGAAGTTTTATATGGCAAGCATTGCAGGTCACTTGTGTTCTGAGAAGAGGTAGGAGAGAGAAAATTACTAGGTCCAGAGTTGTTAAAGTTGACTAATGACGCAATACAGAAGATTCGTGCTAGAATACTCACAGTTGAAAGTCGACAGAAAAGTTATGCAGATGTCAGGGGCAGAGATTTAGAGTTTGAAGTAGGGAATCACGTTTTTCTCAAGGTATCACCCATAAGAGGTGTTTTGAGATTTGGGACTAAGAAGAAATTTAGCCAAAGATTTGTTGGACCCTTTTAAGATCGTAGAAAGGATTGGAGCTGATTAGCTTTACCTCCCTCTATGTCTGGTGTGCACGATGTGTTTCACGTTTTGATGCTCAGACATTATGTGCACGACCCTTCACATGTTAATGACCACGAGCCATTACATTTGAATGAAGATTTGAGCTTAGAGAAAAAACTAGTTCAAATATTAATCATAGATAAGAAAGTTATGAGGAACCGTGAGATAAACTTGGTGAAAGTCCTCTGGAGAAGTCAATCAGTCGAGGAAGCCACTTGGGAGAGAGAAGATGACATAC
>JBBMEG010080455.1:0-11516 GCA_037832605.1 Cyclanthera cordifolia | reverse complement strand
TCATTCCATTTTATTTAAAACTTTTGAACATATAAACATAAGTTCAGAAGTTAAAGAGCAAACATTTAATTTAACCTCTTTCTCAGCACAAGAAATTGACCATTTGAATTTTCAAACCTACGGCTTGTTCTTTTCTTTTATCACTACAACCTAATCTATATATATAGAGAATAATCGAAGCAAGGTTCACAGAAGGTTGAGAAGTAGTACGCCCGGTTCACCAGGTCTACCACAACAGGGCCCAATCATACTCAAAAGAAGAGTTTGATCCTGGCTCAGAAGGAACTCTAGCTATATGCATAACACATGCAAGTCTCACGTTGTTTTCGGGGAGCTAGGCAAAAGGAAAAGAGGCTCCTAGCTAAAGGTAGCTTGTCTCGCCTTTCAAAAGCGGTAGAACTGTTAAGAACAAACTGGCGAACGGGTGCATTACGCGTGGGAATCGGCCGAACAGTTCGGGCCAAATCCTGAAGAAAGCTAAAAGGTGTTGTTTGATGAGCATGCGTAGTATTAGGTCGTTGGTCACGGAAGGTAATTAATCAACTAGTTCCATGCCTCCTGCGGACCCTCTCCAGCTGACCAAGACACGGAAGCTGTAGAGTCCTTCCACCTCTCCTACAAAGGTAAGAGTCTGCCTTGAGAACAGGAGCCGAAGGTACAGTAAGCCCATATGAAGGCTGTTGCTTTCAATGTTCAAAGTTCAAGGAGAGAAGAGTTTCCCAAATCTCTACGAGACTTTGGACAAGTTGGTTACTTGGGAAGCCCTGAGTCCCACTTTACCTGTAATGGTTTCTCATTAAATATGTTCAATTCATACTTAATGGCAAATATACCATCGGGAAAGATAAGCAGATGATGGCTACTTGGAATGAAAAATAAAAGGTATCGTGACCTCTCACGAGAAGTATATTTGTTATGTATGGGGGGATTATAATCCTTCTTGGGAAGCCATGTGAAAAAGTGGGATAACTTCCAGCGTCAGATTCGGCACAGCTCATTCTTCCTTACCAAAGGAAGTTTCCTTTGAATCGGTACAGCTAAAGCACCCTAAAAGAATTATGTCTAGAGGCCCTATGGGTTTTAGAGAAGTTAATGGGTATTCTACCTCTAAATGGGCAATCAATAGTAGTTGTCATTTCTAATACTATTATTGTTCGTACATCCTTGAGGAATTAGTGCATAGAAGAGAAGGTTGGCTGACATCTTCAAGTTCAAAGACCAGTCTCGCGTCAATCAAGCATAGTGCGCTTTAGGCACCGAGCAATAAAGGTCTCTTCTTTTGTTTCGATATATTCACTGATCTGAAACTTAGCACTTGTTTTCTTATTGATTTCAGTGGCGGCGACGTTCTTGAATGAAGTTGAGACGAACCGAATTAGCACTTCTCACATCAGGCTTGGCAAAGAAACCCTATTTCACTCACCATCAAGAGGAAAGCAAGAAAGGGAGAAAACCACTCTTAGTTTTTGTATGATTAGATTGGGCGGTGAATCAGATTGATCGAAAAGATAGAAATGGTAGTTTTCAATATTGTTTGAGTAGGTGATATATATATACATATATATATATATATACACACATATATATATATACGTATATATATACATACACATATATATTAAAGTTTTAGAATTAAAATTGAGGGTCTAAAATTAAACTTTTAAAAATTGAAGACCAAAATAAACAAACTTTAAAATTTAGGATCTAAAATTAAACTTTTAAAAATTTAAGAAAAAAAAAATGGAGATAAAAGTCTAAGGATCAAAAATGTTATTTTCACATATATTTTATTGAGAGAAAAACTTGTTTATTTTGTGGGAGATACTTGTGCATACTTCCTATGATATTTATGTGCATTCATGACTTCTCTATATTTTTATTTATTAATTTATTTTTTAATAAGGCCAAAATGCAATAAAAGATGTCAATTTTAAGTACATGTGAAGTAATGAAAGCTGTCCAAAATTAATACCATATCTCATATAATTTTATTTTTTTAGATACAAGTTGAGGGAGGGAGATGAAGAAATAGAATTTAGTGTGTATAGTTTGATAAAACATAAAAAATAGTCCATGTTATTCGTAAATCAAAAGCAAATTAAGAATGTAAATGTGATGTATGAATTATGTATTTTTTTCCAATTAATTCTTATGTGACCCTCTTTTCAATAAACACAAATATAACTAATTTTTACGTTTTTTATTCACCGATAATTACGAACGACGGACTATTTTTTAGATTTTATCAAATCTTAGGGACTAAATTCTAGTTTTTCAAACTATCGGGGATAAATTGTAAATTTTCTCAAACCATAGAGATTAAAGTCTAGATTTTGAAATTTTGAGGAATGAATTCTAACTTTTATCTAACCGTAAGGACTAAATTTATAATTTACTCTAAAAAGTAAACTAAAATAAAAAATGTATATTAGTGTAAACTCTTTTCCAAGTTTGTTTTTGATTTTCTATTGTTGATTGAGTTTTTATTAAAAGAACAAAAAACATCAATGTTTGATTATTATTATTAGTTTTTTTCTTTTTATTTGCTAAACTTTTAAAACATTTAATTTTAATACGTAGATTAAAAAAAAAATAATTGCTAATATTAATAATTCTAAAATAAATTAAGAAAACAATTGAATATATTTCTAAAATTTATAGAGAACTATAGTAATTTTAAGAATAATTAACAAATATTTTTATAAATGATCAATTTCTACGTTTAAAATTAAAATTGATCATTTAAAAGTTTAATAGTCAAAAAAAAATTAATTTAAAAGTTCACGACTAAAATAAAACAAGCTTGATTGTTGTTGTAAACACAAACAATGTGTAAAATCTTTAAGTAAATCAATTCGAACAAATTGAAGAAGTTCGAACTCAATGTCCAAGCATACACAAAAGCTACTTTGTATGTATGTAGTGACTCTTTTCTATGATGTTTCTTAGCTGGTTTCTATATGATTCTAGTGTCGAGAGTTGTTTGGAATTGGTGAGCTATGCAAGATGATAGTTGGATTATAGTTGTTTATATAATGTTTCATTGAAGTTTTTCGGTGTTACATTCACAGTTTTGTTGAAGCCTCAAAATGTCTCTTGAAAAGAATCAAAATCGCCATAAGATCAAAAATCAAAGTTTCCATCATTCACCGAATTTGTGGTTATATTTCAAAATTTTCATGAAAGTTTTAATCATCTTTTCATTCAACAATCGAAATAGCCAAAAATCTCTATGTTTCTCTATACTATTGCTAAAATCTTGTGCCAAAAATGGCCAATCAAATCCATTGCTTAGAAGAAAGTAAAGATTTATTAAAAATCCCATAAACACTTAACTCACTGGGTTCATCAAAAACCCTAAATCATTTCCATTTTGCCGTTTTCATTTGTGTTTTGTTTGTTTTTTATTTATTTTTTTTTCCATAAATTTGTTGTGAAATTTGTTTCAATTAAGAATGTGGTTTTTTTTTTTTTTTTTTTTTTTTCATTTGCATCCCAATCTTGAATATATGAATTTTAGTTTTTTTTCCTTAATTTTTTCAGCCTCTTTGAAATTTCGGGTGTAGTTCTTACTTTGTAGATGAAAATAAGTTTGTATTTTGTGGAATGTGCGAGTCAAGAATCATTAAAAGATAATTGTTTTGGTTGATGAGGGTGTCCGAGTTTTCGATTGCTGCTCTTATTTGAAATCATTCTGATGAAATATTTCCATGTTTATTTATGATTTAAATTAGGTTTTTTTTTTTTTTTTTAAAGACGGTGATAAGTTAAAATTAATTATATTTATTGAATTTTTTTTTTTATATTTAGATTGAATATTGTAATTAATCATGATTTATTTTTAAAACTAAGGGGGTGGATTATTAAAAATATTGGAGAAATAAGTTTAAATATAGAATTTTGTTTGAATTTATAAAAAAAATGAAATAAGAAAAATGTAGGATTGTAAGTTAGGAATGTTCTTAATTTGAAAAGTAAAAAAAAAAAAAAAAAACGGAACTGCCAATAAAAAAAAAAGAATTTTTTTTATAAAAGCATGGGCTTATTTTGAGCCCAACAAATTGTTCCTTCTAGAAGTTTTTATGATCCGTTTGTTTTATTTATTTTTATTGTAGATTTCATTCCAATACAAAAACTTCGTTTTATTTTTTTTCAAACATTGAGAAACTAATTCATAGCTCGGTAATTGAGATTCTACCTGGTTCTACTATTTCTACAAGTTAGAGTTAAGAGAGTCACTAATTTATTTTGGCGGGCTTCGACGACCCGACGAGATGTGTCTTTGTTTTTCAGAAAAGACGTGACAAAAAACTTGAAATGCTAATAAATTTGTTTATAATATTATTCTCTAAGTTCATATTTTATCAAGACTCTTCCATTGATGACTATCATTTAAGTTACCACCAATTTAAAACTTTTAACCTTGCTTGATCTCGTTATATTTATTTCAAAGATATTTCTGAGATATCTTTTTCTTCACATTTTTATACTTTAAAGATAAACCAAAATTTTTGGAAGTTAAGCCTGACATGGATGCAACAGATGATTTACCACCACTTTGTCTGCATTCGGGAGAATCTCGATCGAACAAGGCTCGAAGAAGCTATTAGATACGAATAAGTGTTGGATTGGACTTTCTCTTTCAAGGAGAGGAGTTTAAGGAGCTAGTATAGGTTCGAAGAGTGAACCTTAGAACCCAAGTTTTGAATTTTAATTTATATAGTGAAAATGAAGTTGCATAGATTTTCTCTAATTTCTTGCTAAGTGTGGAGGAAAAAATCAATCAAATATATACTCATGGGACTCTGCAATATTCGCCTAAAATTTCAAAAATAAAAAATCTTTCACAAAATAGCTCGTGTGATACTTCCAAGATTTGGAATTTTTTTTCTCCTTTGATGGAGGATAGTCCTTCCTTTTGGAGGGGATCCTCCCCCTTAATAGCCTCTTGCGTGGAGTCCTCAAAACAATTCTACATTTAAATGTTTTGGAATTTTTTGGAATCTATTGGTTAACATTTGATTTTTGTTTTTTTCTTATTGAAATTTGTACTTGTTTACCAATCATTGTCTACAAATGAGTTAATCATAACATTTGAATTCATAGCTAAATTTTAAAAAACAAAGCAAACTTTGGAGAACTGTATTTTACAAGTTTTCAAATTTTCATTTAGTTTTAGAAACATGTGTAAAGGGTACATAATAAAGCAAAGAATTTATAATAGAAATATTTTTTGTGGACTTTTTCATAAAAAAAAAAAAAATACAAAAAAAATAGTTAACAAAGAGTGTGTATTTCAAAATAATTTATCGAGGTTAGTATTAAATAGTCATCACAAGCTCAATAAAGTTTAGCCCAACAATTATGAAAGTCTAATTAGGCCCTATAAAATATTAGCACATTATCGAGAAGTTTCTTGTAAATTGTACAAATGTTTAGAATTGTAGATTTACGTAGACTTCCAAAGAATATCTTAGAAAGTGAAAAATATCTAGATATTTTTAGGAACACTCTAGAAAAATGTGTGGTCCACATTGGCAAGCCAACACTATAATACTCCCCCACCCAACCATATTTTGTATCCAAGAAAAATCAAGTGTAGTAGTCACCTACAAAGTATCTTCAGAGAGTGTTGTAGTGTTCTTGTAGCGTTAGTCCTAAACTTTTGTCTTGTAAATCTTTTCTTGAGTTGTCTTAATAATAATTGTCGGTATTTCTCACATAAAAGTTATATTCATAAATCTAGTATCAAAGCCAAGTTGTTATAGGTTGTTTAATCTCTTGAAATTCTTAGTATGCTCAGTGGTTGCGGCTGTGGCTGATCTTTCCACATCAGAAACAATTTCTTGAGATTGTTAGTGAGGGAGTTTCTTTGTGTCGTGAGTAGTATGTGACTTTACAAGTTTTGTGTTCAAAACGAGCTTGTTTGGTATTACTTAGGTATTGACAACAAGATGGGAGATCTCGAAGTCGTCGGAGGAATTAAAAAACTCAACAACAACAATTACAACACATGGGAAACATACTTGATGTCCTATTTACTAGGACAAGACCTTAGAAAGGTCGTTGGTGAAAGCGAAACTACACCGCCAGAAGAGGATGCTATTGACACCTTGCGTAAATGGAAAATCAAAGCAATGTTTGCCTTGAAGACCAGTGTAGAAGAAAATATGCTAGAACACATTCGGGAAGACAAGACACCGAAAGAAGGATGGACACGTTCGTGATGCTTTTTTGAAAGAAACATGATATGAGGCTAGAACTTTTTGGAAAGTGAGTTATTATCAATCTCACAACGCGACATGACGATTGCTCAGTACTTACATAGAGTCAAGTCGATTTTTCGAGAGATTTTTGAACTTGATCCAAAGTCTGTCATTGTAAAAGCTTAGATGAAGAGGATCATCATCCAAGGATTGCAACCAGAATATCGAAGCTTCACAACTGCATTACAAGGATGGCCTGTTTAACCATTAAAAGTTTGAAAATTTGCTAGCCTGTCAAGAAGCCATGGCTATGCAAATGAAAGGCATGCATCACACTAAAGAGTGAAGAAGAAGCACTCTGTACAAGTAAAAATTAGAGTAAATTTAAGACACTATTTATGGTGGAAATTGTTACAAAGGAAGAAGTCATCAAGAATCAACACAATTTTGGAGAACTCAGAAGAGAGAAAATAAAAGTTCTCAAGGGTAGAAGTTTGAAGGCAATTGTTACAATTGCAAAATGAAGGGTCATATGTCCAAGGATTGCTGGTCAAAGAAAAACTTTGTTGAAAGCATTACAACAAGTTCTCAAAAAGGAGATGAAGGACGATGGGATTGCATAAGTACTATGTGCCTTTGACGAAGATGAGCAAGCACTTATGATGATTGTGGGAGAGCATATAGATTATGAGAATGATTGGATCCTTTATTCGGGATGCTCAAACCACATGACTGCTGATCAGAGGAAACTCCAAAGCAAGAAAGAGTATAAAGGGAGTCACATAGTACGTACAACTAACAACACACAACTGTCGATTGCTCAGATCGGCAACACGACGATTGTGCCTAGTAATAAGTCTTACAAGATGTTAATACAAAATGTCTATCATGTACCAAGTATATAGAAGAACTTGTTGTCAACATCACAACTAATAACATCGGGCAACTATGTCTTATTTGGGCCAAAAGATGTGATCAAGATCTATGAAAATATAAAGATATTGGGAAATCCAACTATGAAAGGACGAAGAGTGGAATATATCTATGTGCTTTTTGTAGAGTCAGCCTATGTTGACAAAACTTTAAAGAATGAGACATCAGACTTATGTAACGTAAGGTTACGTCATGTTGGCCACCACAAGTTGAAGATGATCATAGAGAAATTCATGCTCAAAGGCCTACCTCAACTTGAAGTCAAAACAAATATTGTTTGCGCTGGATGTTAGTATGGTAAAGCTCATTAATTTTCATAGAAAGAGTCAAATTTCAGAGAAAAGAAATCATTAGATTTAATTCACTAATATGTTTTCGATCCAATCAAGCGAACATTAATCAGCGAGATACGTTATAGGGTGACATTCATTGACAACTACTCAAGATATGTATGGGTTTTCTTCATGAAAGAAAAGTGTGATAAATTCTCAAAAAATAATGAATTCCAAACTACAGACAAAGTAGAAGTAGGAATGAAGATTTGTTGCCTATGCTCACATAATGGATAAGAATACATGTCTGATGAGTTTAATCGTTTTCTATAGAAAGGCGAGATAGGTCACCAGTTTACATGTGCCAACACACCACAACAAATGGTTTAGTAGAAAGAAAGAACCGACATCTTGCATAGATTTGTCAAAGCATGTTGCATGCAAAGAATGTGCCAAAAAGCTTTTGGGCTGAAATTATGCGAACTACAGCCCATGTGATCAATAAGCTTCCTAAACAAGTTTAGGTTTCATCTCACCGTTTGAAACACTATGGGACAAGAAACCTACAGTGAGCTACTTTCGAGTATTTGGATGTATTTACTACACATTTGTTTCTAGTCATCTACGTAGAAAGTTTGACAAGAAAGTAGTCAGATACATTATTTGTTGGATATGACTATCAAAGAAAAGGATAGAAGTGTTGTGATCCAACAAGTGAAAGATGTTACACCTCATAAGATGTTGTGTTTGATGAAGCATCTTCCTGGTGGTCCTCAGAGAAAAAAGTCTTACCAGACTCAAACAACATTGAAGAAATGCTTCAACGAAAGATGAGAGAGTAAATGATACACATATGGTCAAATGATGACACGTGTGAAGAACAAAATGACAATGGATTTGGTGAGCAAGAAGTAACTCAATAAAGCGAACTCGGTGAGAAGGAAACACAACCTCCACAACTTAGACGGTCAGAGAGAATGTGAAAGCCAAATCTGAAGTATGGAAATGCAGCTATTATAGAGGATAGTGTAAAAGAGCCAGAGACGTATGAAGAAGCATATGATAACACAATTTGGCAGAAAGCGATGAAGGCAGAAATTTCATCTTTTAAAGAAAATTCAAATCTAAGAACTGGTGCCAAGACCAAGAGATGTCAAATTTTTCCTACAAGAGGGTCTAAAAAATAAAAAGGCGTTTATATGGATCAATTTAAAGATACAAAGCACATCTCATAGCTCGAGGGTTCTCTCAGCAACATGGATTAGACTATGATGAAACTTTTAGTCTAGTAACAAAAACATTGCTATAGTACGCGTTCTTCAAGGATTCATAGCAAGCAAAGGATGGAAGTTATGGAAAAGGATGTGAAGAATGCATTTTTACATGGAAAGTTGGATTAAGAAATCTACATGAATCTACCAAAGAGATTTGAGAATGCAATTAATCCCAATCACGTGTGCAAGTTGAGAAAAGCTCTTTATAAGTTAAAGCAAACACCTAGAGCTTGGTACGGTGAAATTGCCGAATTTCTCACTCATAGCGATTATTCAGTTGCACATGCAGACTCAAGCATGTTCATCAAAAGCATGTTCGACTTAATCATCAGTGGGGACGACGAAAGAGAAATTCATTAAACAAGAGAAAATTAATTTATCGGTGCCCTTTCATATAAAAGAGTTAGGAAAACTTAAACACTTCTTGGGCCAAGAAGCTGATCGAAAAAAGGAAGGATAATTCCTCTTCCAACAAAAGTATATAAGAGATATACTTCAAAAGTTTGGCATGATTGACTGCAAACCAGCCTCAACGCCGATAGAGCCAAATGCTAAGATATGTGCACATGAAGGAAATTTTTTTGATGATGGAACGATGTATCGTGAACTTATAGGTAGTCTTAACTATCTAACTTTAGTACGGTCTGACATTTCTTATGCAGTCGAAGTCATGAGTCGGTACATGCAAAGTCCAAAGAAACCTCATTTGGCTATGGCTCGACAAATCCTGAGAAATGTGAAAGGAACAATCGATTATGGTCTTTTTATAAAAGAGGGGAAGCGTACAAGTTAGATGGATAATGTGATGCTGACTATGAAGGGAGCCATGATACTCGAAGATCAACCACTTGATATGTGTTCAAGCTTGGTGTAGGAACCATTTCTTGGTGTAGCAAAAGACAAGCAACAATATCATTATCAACTACAGAAGTAGAGTACAGAGCAGTGGCTACAGCAGCTCAATAAATTACATGGCTGATACTTCTAATAAAGGATCTACACCTGAATGCTGACTAAGCAGTACCACTTCAATGCGACAACCAATCTGCAATTAGCTTAGCATAAAATTCGGTGTTTCATGTTAGAACAAAGCATGTGGAGGTGCAATACCATTTTGTTAGAGAGAAAGTTCTGAAAGGAGAAATTGAGAAGCAACAAATCAAGACGGATGACCAAGTGTGAGGACTTTGGCTATCATTTAAACATGGTGTGACGAATTGATGCTAGTGCTTAGGGAGAGTGTTAAATGGTCATCCCTAGCCCAATGAAGTTAGCCCAACAATTATGAAAGCAAAATTAGGTCCTTTAAAGAATTCACTCATTATCTAGAAGTTTCTTGTAAATTGTAGAAATGTTTGAAATTGGGTTTATGTAGACTTCCAAATAATGTCCTAGAAAAGTAAAAAATATCTAGATATTTTTAGGAACACTCTAGAAAAATGTGTGGTTCATATTAGCTAGCCCACACTATAAATACTCCTCCACCCGACCATATTTTTCATCCATGAAAAACTAGCTAGTCTCCTACAAAGTGTCTTCAAAGAGTGTTGTAGTGTTAGTCCTAAACACCTGTCTTGCAAATCTCTTCTTCAGTTGTCTTAATAAAAAGTGTCGGTGTTTCACACAAAAGAGTTGTACGATCCTTTTTTTTCATCCCCTCTTAAAGGATGCAATTAGTACAAGTTGCAAATAGTTACACTTACACCTATTACAAATTATGCATGAGTAATAAAGATTATGCCAGTTAAGTGAGTGGTAGGCTATATTGACCCCTAACTTGATATTTGATAATTGATCTTTGTGACTAGTCATTTGTCTTCTCTACCATTTGTTGAGCTTATATATGAGTTTTTTAGTTTATAGGTCGTGTAACACCCACTTATAATATTATTATTTTCCAAATCATACAATCCTTCTCTCTTAAAAAGAGTTTCCTTCTCGAAAGCTTATGAAATACAAGATAGGTCTAAATGACTCTCTCTATTGAAAAGCTCTACCCTCGACCATGTTTTAAACACACACATATATTGTGTGTCAACCTATCTTGTTAACCCCCTTTTAGCTATAAAATATCAAACTTTCAGTTGCAATTATCTTCGTATTTCCTACGCCTTAAAAAAAATTATTCACTTATGCAATTATGTTTAGCTTCTAACCCATTCAAAAGAAAATTAAAAAAATAATAAATTCACTACAAAATTTCTTACTTCCTTTAAGGAAGGGGTTCAGGTTATAGCATCTCCATCTTTTATGTTTAGAAGCTTTCACTTGCTATTATGTAAAAATTTTAGTCATATACATGACTATATACCTTGCCACCAACGTTTAAAGCTTTTATTTTCTTCTGAGTCGGTTAATCATTGATGATTGGAAAATCTAGAACAAAAAGGGTTTTGTTCTTAAGCTCGATTTAGAAAAGACTCCTTTTACTCTATTCTTCCTCATGAACAACTCTATAACTTTATATTAGTCAAGCACCTCTCATCGAATAACTAGTGAACACGGCTATACAATCGAAACTATATAACGAAATCGTAATCAAACTATCTTTTTTCCAAATCTTACGGTAGGATTCTTGCCAACAATGGCAGCTTGAAGTTATAGAATATTGATCAGGAAATTGTACTTCATGAGCTATTGTCACAAATTAATCAGAAATTTTTTACAATATTTGCATCAATACTCATAAATACGAATGTTTTAAGGATGTATTTGAAATATTCATCGACATCAATATCATTATATTATAAATACTCATTAATATTAGTGTATTAAAAGAAATGTGTCAATATCATATACTATATAAATTTTGAATCTATGTTTATCTACAC
>JBBMEG010080453.1:0-11520 GCA_037832605.1 Cyclanthera cordifolia | reverse complement strand
CCTTCGGAATTACACTTGAGTCAACAGGAAAGCTCAACTACAGATACATTTGATTTACGTTTGAGCACACAATAACTATCCCTCACCAAGACAACCATGCCAAAAGCAGTCTTCGTTAGAGCACTTGTTTTAGAAGTGCTCCACATTGGAGTTCAAATATACTCAATCACTAGCACATATAGTAACACTCTTATTTGTGCACACATTAAGAGGCTCAACCACGAATTTCATTATGACTACGTGCTACATTTTGAGTCTAACATTCTTTGTTCAATACCTGAGGACTATGCAGATATGACTAAGTTAGGGGACCCGCTCTAATACCACTTGTTAAGGGACGACAAGCCACCCTTGTCCATGTTGGTATAATATTGTCCATTTTGGGCATAAACTCTCAAGGTTTTGTTTTTTGTTTCACCAAAAAGATCTCATACTAATGAAGTTGTTTGTATTTCCAATGGAGGCCGTGGCAAATAAGCAGAGGTTATCAGAGAGCTCAGACATAGATTATATGATTCATGTGTCATAACAAAGAATAGCTAAAGCTGTCTATTTTCCAACTATTACCCATTTATACCCATACAGATGACTTAGTTTAACTACTCAGATCATAGACATATTGGGAAACAACATGTTCTTGAAGCTGCTTAAGGACGAAAGGTCTTAATACAGTGGAGTGGGTTGTCAGTTAAGACTCACAAGCCCTAAATAGTTGGGTTGCCAATACCACAGTGTTAAAAGGTGATATAGTTCGTTTGTTTTTTCTAAAACCAGGAATTCGAAACTTCGCTATATTATACTCGGGGTAACAACGTCCGTCCCTATGCCAGGCACCGAAAGACATCAAAGATATCAGAGCAGAGCAGGAGGTCATGAGTTCGAGTCTCTACCAAGTCACTTGCTCCCCAATTGAAATTGAATTCCATTTGTAGGACATTTCTCAAATTTCTTAGCCTACAAGTGAAGAAGAGTGTTGGTTGATATAGTTAAATTTACCCAAACCCATCGGCTTAAACTTTTTGATAGATGGTTTTACAAAATTCAACAGTTTTACATGTAAAACTTATAAAAAAAAATCATGAAAAAGATCTCACCTTCACGAAACAAAGAAGGAAATAGTCCATCTGGTGAGATAACGATTGGTCCATTCGGTAAGGCTTTCCCATCCTGCAGCATAGCAAAACAATTTGTCAAATTCATACATTTCCTATAAGTTTTTGAAAACAAAAACAATCATCGGTGCAAATAATCAAGCAAAAAGAGAGTTCATGAAATGTCAACCAAAAGAAAGCAGTCGCCAGCAATTTATATCAATCAAACCTGTTTGAGGTTGAGTAAGAAACTTCGGGTAAGATACGCCTGAACAATGGCACGTGCACTGAGAAATAACAGCTGATAGCCATTCTCCTAAATAAAGGCCAATGTACCGTATCAGATAATAGCATCAGCAAAGTGAGCTATATTTTGTAGTCAAATAATGCAGTTGAAAAGAGTCATTTGATTAACACGAAAATATGAACAGTTTCACACTTAAACAAGGTCAGGTCCAGGATCATCTCCAACAAACTAGTTCATCCCAACCACCTGACATGTTATATTCTAATTCTGTTGCTCATTCAGGCTCACTTTATATATTTGTTAACAAGACAAAAATGTTTCATTAATAAATGAAAATAATAACAATGTTCTGGGATAAAAATCCTATATGAGTTAAGTGAAAACAATACAACCAACCAAACAGAGCACAACAGGCTCAACTTATTTTACATATGCTGTACAAAAAATAAAGATGCAAGCCACATTCAAACACTGTAAACATCACTTCCTAGTCTCCTCTTTCACTTCATGGACATGAAATCTGATAAATAGCTACAAAGTGAAGTGTAAAAATAGAAATGGAGTTGTCTAAGAAATACAGTTAAGAACAGATGCATAAGATGTACCTTAATTGCAGTAAAAAGTTTAGCCACGCCCGATTGCGTCCAATCCTTCCCAACTAAAGGCATAAATTGACCTAAAACATCAGACCTGAAATCAAAATTATTCAAGGTGAGTTATTTTACCCGATGATCATTACATATCATTTTTCTTTCTCTAGCTAGAGAACACAAATGACTAATGATTCAGACATGAAATTAGCAATCATTTTTTTTATATCTATGAGTGTCTGAACCAACTTACGTGCACCTCAACTAGCAATCCCCAAGAGAAAGATTTTTTTTTTTAATTTTGTAGCCTATATTTAAGAATAAAGAAATCTCACTTGGTAATCGTCCCATCAACATCAGAAATCACAATTTTTGCATTCCACTTCCACAAATAAATATGAGCATCCACCTGTTAACAGAAATTTAGCATTAACATGCAAAATATTATTTAGTGGTTATAGTATACACATAAATTATTGAGTCTAGACTGAAACCTTTTGTGTCCCAAGAACCCTAGTTGAGAATGTGAAAGTAATCATGTTTTGGCCTTCAATTAGATTCAAAGATGCTATCTGCTCAGTTGTCGGAACATTTGTCCTCACAAGCTGCCTCTTAGAAGGCTCATTGCCACCATTCTGCAACCTTGGACTTTGTTCTACTTGCAAGTTATGTAAAGTAGATTCAGAATCAACAAAAATCTCCTCATTTGATGAGTTACTGTTACTGTGATCAAGCGTTTTGACCCTTCGAAATGGAATAGACCAGAGCCTCCATCTTCGACGAGAGGGAGTGACACTGGAAGCAGATTTATCCTCCCTAGGCGTCATCAATGAGTCATCCTGTTCCACAGGAATTGCATCTTTGGGATCCACTTCTAAGTCAATTCCAAATGCAACTGTCCCCAAAACTATAGGAGCGGCCTTTGCCCACGGTATGTACCTATCTCTATATCTGATAATTAGATTATCATTTTTAATAATCATCGAAGCAGACTTTTCAAATTCCTCTGCAGACACGCGACATGCGTCAAAGGCTTCTGCTGCCGCATACAAACCCATACCAGCACGAAGTTCATTACCGCAAAGAGAAATCTCATACCCTGCATAGGATTAGAGTAAGTAGAGAATATATAGTCTGTGTCAAAGTAAGATAAGAGAATAGGTAATTTATAAGAAAATATACTTGTTGAGCTCGGTATACTTCTTCCACATAAAGCATCCACGGGAGATTCCTCTAAGTGTCTTTCACTGCACTCATCGTCAATAATAGGCCCTTGTGAACCGCCGCTGTCCATCCTTTCAACTCCCTCAGTCGTATCAGACTGCTTGTCATTCAAAGGATCATTATTATCGACAGAAACAACACATTTGTCATCTGAAGTGGGTGGTTCTCCGTCAAGCGTGTCTTCCTCAGCTCCCCTAGCTTTAACATTTAAGCCTGAAGTAATATCAACAACAGAGCTATCTGTATCACTACCTGAATGAGTCCCATTTTTATCTTTAGAATCAGCAACATTTTCATTGGTTTCAGATGCTGATGGAACAATCTTATTGAATTTATCTTTTAATTGTTGAGCCTTCGATGGAGAGACGACATTTTCAGAATCGGTGTTTCCAAACCATTTGGCCAATTCTGATAGCTCCAAACAGCTCTTAAAAATCTCTTCCTCGATTATAATGCGCATGTTTTCTGAATCGCTCTCCACAAGAACATCATCTTCATGATCTTGATTGCCTGGCATTTCTTCAGCTTGAGAAACATGTTTTACATCCACTTCAGCAACCACTAGCTCACGCACACCACCATTAGACTCATGGCGCAAGCGACCAACGTTATCACATCCAGTGTTCTCTACAGATGTGTTCAGTTGATTGATATAATCAGCTGCCCAATCATTTTCGCCAGAAAATTCATTGTCTTCAATAAATTCTGTCCCTTCACCAGGCCCCAAATGAAACTGAGGTGTACTTAATTGCACATCTTCTGTATTTTGATCAGTTGCCAGTATTGGAGCCGTCAATATATGGCCATCCACGCTCACTAGTATAACCTCCGAATCTGTTCCCTGCGACTCGGTACAACTCTCATTCTCTAGATTTTCAAAACGATTAGAATCACTCTCTGAAAACTCTACCAAATCCTCCACAGAAGACTGCTCATCATGAAAATCATAGAATCTATGCTCAACATCAGATTCCGCCCTCTCGATGCGCGCAACTGACATAGAATTGATATCATCTCGCAACTGAACAACAGTAGAATCGGAGACGCTATGCTCAAGTCTACCTGTTACTATGAAGTTTTTATTCTGGTCATTTTTGATGTCTCCATACATCACATCATCCTTAACCAAATCATCTGTAACTCCATTAACCTGAGTTCCTTGACCAGTTTCTAACTCTTTTATGAAATAGGCCTCACCAGAGTTATCAAGATACATGTGGAAATTAGATTCAATGCCATTGACAGATATTCGGACAATCTTCTCGGCGCCCTTTAGAACGCCTTGAAATTTACCAAAGCGAACATACCAAGGTGTGCTGCGGAAAGTCCCGTCCTGCTGCTGAACAACGATTATATCAACTGCACCACCAAAGGGATGAAATGGTGTGGCAACTGAGTAAACTCCTTGAGAAATGAGGCTGCCAACTTTGCCAACTACGTTCATTTGGATGAACACTTAATACCCTCTCCTCCAATTCTTGAGAAACGCCAATTAGAGATTCACTTTCTTTTGTCTGTTTCCTTTCAATCAAACCTGGCATAATTTGTATCCTCCAGTCTTGTGAAATGAATTATAAAACTTCAGTACTTTTCAATCTTTTGCTATAATCATCAGTCTACCTCATCTACCAAGAAAAATTACAACACTATATTCAAAACAATAAAACAAAAACAAAAAGAAAGAACATTGTAAAGGCAATAGAGATAAGAGTAAATTCAAGTCCTAAAAAGCCACATTCTTTGAAATGAAACAGATGAACCAAACATTTCATCATTAGGGGTGTTCAAAATATCCGACAACCTGAAGAACTTGATCAACCCAACCTGAGTTATCAATTTCTTTGAGTTAGATTGGGTTCAAATAATGAAATCATCATGGGTTGGGTTAGTTTCATGAGTTGACCTAAAATTAGACTATTAGTTTAGATTCACCCAAGCTAACCTGAACTAATTACTAACTTTGTAAAATGTTCATTTTTGTCTATAACATAATTATATATCTGTACATTTATTTTAGCTTTATTATTGCTTAGGACTTTTTGTTCCCTAAAATACATTTTTGAATGTATGTATCTTTCTTCGTATAAATTAAAATTAGAAGTTATCGTGTCTAATTATTTAGAAATTGAGAGTATTTGAGATAGGTTGGGTTGTATTGAGTTACTCAAACTTATAGTGTTCGGCGAATTGGTGGATTCATGAACCCGAAAATTTGAGTTGGTTCCACTAAACAAATTCCTTCAACCAGTTGAATCCATGTAAACCCCTTGTTCCCAATCAAATCACAAACAGCAGAATAAATCAAACTATTTAACATGAAGTCCCCATGATGAAACCAAACTAAAACTAATTAGGTATAAAACACAAAAATCCTAAACCAAATCATTACCAGACAGAAACACATTGAATTAAGTAACTCAGAATTTCAAAAACGAACAGACAGAGAGATTGCAAACAACAGAAACAATCGCATTAACAAATGAAAAGAAAAATCGAAACAAACCCATTAACGATCACAAAATTATGATGAAAAAACAAAGAAAGAAATAAGAAATTCGGAGCCAATTTCGACCGGTAAAAAAGCGAAAAGAACATACATTAATTCTCCAATCTTTTCAAAGTCAAATCTCCGGATGAAAATGTTGATATTTTTGAAGATTGGGGAGGTGGGTCGAAAATTGGGCGTTCTTAAAAGACGACAAAGAAATCAAAGAAAGAAAGAAATAAAGAAAAAAATGGAAGCAGAAATCTCCTCCATGGATAAACATAATTGCATATGTAAATAAATGGGTGATGAAAATACTAAAATAACCTCGTTGAAAAGGAAATTTACGATCAGATCCGAGAGATTTGAAGCATTTTGGAGAGAAGAGCAGTGGCGTTTTGGAGATTGAGAAAGGTTTCGTAAATGTTTATTTTTCATATTGTAGAACCAGACAACAACCTCGTTGATGTCGAGAATTCAATTCATGTCATTTCTTTTTTTTCTTTTTTTTTTTTTTACTTTTAAAAAATTAAAAAACAATCTATACAATGATTCACCAAACAAAAGTCCCATTAATATGATATAAATTTAGTTAGTAATAATTGTAATCATACTACAATAGGAAAATTATGTGTTTCCAAAAAAGGAAACTTTTTTATATTAATTAAAATATTATTTATTTTAGTACAAAAAAAATTCGAACTATTGATAAGATTATACCAATGTCGATGAAGTATTGTTGTTGTTGACAACTAAAATATTATTAAATTTAATCAAAAAAATCTTATCGAACTATTAAAGCATCAAATTTCACCAAAATTGAAAATGAGACGTAAACTTCTCTAATAAATGATGTATTCTCTTTTTTATTGTCAAAAAAAATGATGGCAGTTTTTTTAGTATAATAGGAAATCAAAGTCTAATCAATTGAGATATTATTGATTATATTACACAAATTGGTGTTAATCCCTTGAATTTGATGAAAACTTTTGTTAAGATGTTTGATAAATTTGATGGTCAAGGAGATTTTAACCTTTGGAAATTAAAAATTCGGACTATTTTGATTAACTTCAACAAATTTGTGGCGATTTTTCCAGAGAAGATTGATTTTCCTAAATTCGATATCCAAAAATTACAAAAAAAATTTAAGGCAGTCATTAAGTATGGCATAGATCCATATCCCCTTAAATAGTCATTGACTTTTTGATATATGAGGAATTGGAGATGGAAATTGAGAAGGATTATGAGGTCCTGTTTTCCAAGTATTCTTCTTGAAACTTAGTCTTTATCAGTCATTCGACTCCCTCTAGAAATTTGTACAAATTCTCCAACAAATTTGAGTTTTATGATAGATGTCAAGTTGATGAGTTATGAGTTTAAGTTACTTGCATAAATTTTGACACTACTTATGTTTCCATATTTAGAGATTCTTCTTGTTTTGGGTATTGCTCATGAACATCAAGACTTTCCTGACATTTCAATGAGTAATGCTCAACTTTGTAAGAAGAATCATTCATGGATATTAGTGGAGAAATCTATTATTCGTGAGCTTGTAAACTGCATATGGTTGTTTGTGATTAAGTCCAACCTATAAGGTATTGTATATTCTCGTTTTGATGCAAATTTGTTTGCTTGTGATTACATACAAGAAGAGTGGATAAATGTTCTTTCTCCATTTGTGTTCTTGCATGAAACCTCATTTAAGGACTTCTATTGTATACAATTAGTGTGGCACTTCTATAGGCTCTTTCATGTATAATACGAAAGATATTTGTTGTATTTAGGAGCATTGTGAGCACTATAATTGCTTATCATTCTGATGTTACACAATTTCAGTTTGGTTCAACAATGACATGAAAATTTGTTGTTTAACATATTGTGATGTAGCTCTTGAGCATTCAAGTTTGTTAAAGGCTTAGTTTTCGATGGTCTTTTTTTTTAATAAAGAATGCATTGTTTATGAAGAGTCAGTTTGTACCGGTTATGTTGACTCATTTTATTGCTGCTTATGTCTTTTGGAAGAGATAACTCTCATTTGGTTGATCAGTTCCATGTTATTTGGCAATGTTATGTTTAAAATCTTGGTTATTGTGATTTTACTGTTTTTAGAGACATTGTATGTGAGAACAAATTGGGGTTGTTGTTAGTGGATTTAGTTCATCGCTTTGCTGAAGTTTTGCTAATTTTGATTAATTTTGAGGTTACGAAGACCGTTGATCAATTTTGCTCCTGATGAGTAAAGTTCTGATCCAGGTTTGTTTTGAGTTATGATAGTTGATTGGTCTACTTGGGAAAGTTCAGATCCAGGTCAATTGGAGTTCTGAATGAGATGTATTTGTTGCCAATGTGATATCTTCTTCAAGAAATTAATTTGTTAATTGCGAATCACATTTCACTTATTACGTAGGTTAAATTGTATTTACCTTGGAGTAAGTTTTGGTTAGGCTTTTCCAAACCATTGGAAGTATGTGTTGTAGAGCATTATATAAGTTCATATTATGATTATTTCTTGTTTGAGGGAGGTTAGATGACCACCGATTGTGCTTCTTTGAAGTTTCACTTAATTTGATCTTGCCAAATTTTCAATGAGAATCATCATTGCAATTCGAATAGTGGATGTAAGGTTAGTTTCTGAACCACTTTAATTTAGTGTGTCGCTCTTCTTTTCTCCATCCTTCTTGTTTATTTGTTTGTCCATATCATTTGATCTTTTGATTTTGTTTTGAATTTAAGAGAAATCTGGGTAGATTTCTCAAGTTCAAAAAATAAAAAACAATTAAATCTTTAAATTTTATTTAGAAACAATAGAAATTTATTTAGACTGTTTTTTTTAAAAACGAAATTTTTTTAGTCTTTCTACCTTAGATTTCATTAGCTTTTATTCTACCTAATTTTTAATTTGAATACTGTTTTTTAGTTCAAAGTGGATATTTTCTAAATATACATTAAACGCTAAATTCTAAAATATTATATTATACATATATAGGAAATTCACGATTTTCTAAATATATATTAAAAATTAATTTTAAATATTAAAAGAGATTTTGCTAATAAAAGTGTGGTTGAGTGGCATCACTATATGCACAATAGAAGTAGATGTCATCTCATTTAAATTCATGATATAATTGTTCTCGTCTCTTTTTCATGTTGAACATTTAGTTGCATATTATCAACATCCTTCTCTCGACTAAAGTATCACAAGTCTTATTTTAAGGGGCACGTCATCTAACCAAATTAAATCTGAGTACTGTACTTACACTTTTAAGGCTCGATGACGAATTTGACATATGACTAGACTCACTTTTTCAGTTGATATTCTGCGACATTGGTCAATAGACTAAGAAAATGGCATGACTCTGATATCACTTGTTTGGATAACTACCCTACATGGGATCCTCCGCATTGATATTATATTGTCCATATTGGGCATATAGCTCTTGTAACTTTGTTATTTGTTATCACTAAAAAATGTCTCATACCAATGAAAGTGGCGTTGTAGTCTCATTTAAGCTCATGACTTTTCTCTCTCTTTCTCATGCGGAGACATTGGTTGCATAATACCTACATAATTAAAGAGATTATGGAATTTGAGGAAGTTCAGAGCTCACGCAAATGTTGAAGCTTTGCTTTCTTCTTGGCTTCTCTCTTTCTGATGAAAAGATTAAACAGACCAATAGTAAGCGGATGACACGAGTACGATGATATTGATTGAAATCTCTATTTTTTTTTTCTTCTAACTTCTTCTTTCTTTCTCTCTTTCTCTTTTATCGATAACGAACAATGAGAAATGCAAAAGTCATGTTGTAAATCTGGTAATTGTCACATGCATTGTCCAATAGCTATTTAACTCAATCTATGAACCCGAAGTACTTTTGAATTTTCAGAAAAAAGATGGATAAAATTTATACGCAATTTTTTTTTTGAAGCAAACCAAACCAATTCCATTAAAAACCACACACTGGGTAAAATTATCTCCCAACCATACAACGAAATTACAACCCATAACAAGAACACAACTGTACCACAGACAACAAGTTGACAAAGAAATCGAGCACATAACCAGGGCACTAAAGATGAACGTTGTGGACTTACAAAGGAAGCAATCTAAATACATGTTCTAGCAACCATAACTCCATAATGAGTTTTTTTTTTTTTCTTCTTTTTAAACACATGACAAACTTCCATTAACCCAAACCAACAAAGTCAATACAATCTTCTGCCACGACAGAAGCAATACGAGAGGGGAGATTACCCCTCCAAAAGTGGTAACACTCTCATCACAAGGGAGGTCACCCACAAGACAGTTACAACCTAACACCACACTTCTAGAAAACAAATCAGCAACATATAAAATCGACGATAGTGGGAAAAAGAAAGGTTTCCCAACAATAGGATAAAATCCCTAATTTCAACAATAAAAATTGTTGAACTCAGTGAGATCCATATAGAATTTGTCACAATAACATGAATACCCTCTAAAGCATCAGATTCGATAAGGATCAACGGAAGGGTCTGAGGGCCTCAAAGCTGTATTTCTCGAAAGACCTTCAATAAAGCTAAGGCTTCCAAATGCTTAACACTTCTACCCGCCACGCCCATCTCAGCCCGAGCAGCAACGACAGGCCCTTCGCATCCACACAATTCAGCCAATACCACCACAACCCAAATCAGGATCTCAAGATGCGTCTACGTTCAGCTTCCATGAGCCCTTCGACGAGGGCACCTAGCCAACTCCACGTGGAGACTCCACATCTCCACGAGGATCTAGAAGACCTGCCAAAGAAACAAAGAAGGCATTAATCGATTTTGAGATAAGAATATGAAGGCTTTCAGTTGGTTATCCACACTTGTAATGAGATAAGGTTTCTAAAATGTCAGATTCCTCATAGCACAAATAAAATTTTGAGCATGTCTGAAATTGGAATTCTAGCACAAAGACCTAACCAAAAGTCTTCCCTAGAGGAGACATATTGAAAGTAGTAATCGAAATCAACAAACTGGAAGAAAAAGATTCTTTAGATCGGAATGACCTCTTTACACCTTTTAATCAGGTGCAAGTTGTTTTCCCTTTCTTTATTACAGCTAAAGCAACAAGTATCAACATCAATTCCACTCCAATATATATTTTTCTTAGTGGGTATAACATTTCTAAGCAGACTCCAGACCCAATTTGGATTTTGGGATAGGCTTTTAAGAACCATAACTTTTTCCAGAGCGACATAGAAAGATCCTGATTTAAAAGCGAAGCCTCTTCACCTCTATCTACATCCACTACCAAAGCATAAACGCTCTTAACTGAGAAATGACCCTTATTATCCTTAGCCGAAATAATCTCATCATGAAAAATGGACTGACCAAGAGGAATCTTCAAGATTGCTTCAGCCACCTCCTGCGAGAAGGAGTCTAAAATCAGCTCATCATTCCACCTTCTATTCATAATCAGATCCTCCACCTTCCTTTCCTTTCCTACATGGGATACACCATAAGCTCCAAACTCTTTAGTGAGTAAAATATAACCCAATAATTATATTACTCACTAAAGAATGAGATCCCTCCAAAAAACCCGCCAATAAGGGAAGATAAAGCCCATCAAGAGAAATAGAATCTTCCCTCCAACCAAAATCACACCGACATACTATCATCTCATCTATCCACTAGCTCAACCAACCCGACCTTACATAAAAACACCAATACACACTACACGAAAGAAATTAAGAAAAACCAAGAACACAAGAACATACAACTCACCAATTCTAAAAAGAAAGGCCCAACACACAACCCAAATACTCCTTTGCCTAAAAAAACTATTAAGCCCACTCTTATGAAATCCAAAAAAAAAAAAAAAAAAAAAAAAAAAAAAAAAAAAAAAAAAAAAAACCCCCC
>JBBMEG010080452.1:23551-40079 GCA_037832605.1 Cyclanthera cordifolia | reverse complement strand
TTTTTGAATTACATTTGGTTGATACAATATCTATTTGACACGGTCTTTTTGACCTTGTGGATTATTAACTGATGTCACATGTTTTTTGTTTCTACCGAAGTGAAGAAGAAAATCTCTGGTTTCTATGTTTTGCAGGTTACTTCGGTCAGCGAAGATTACGTGCTGTCACGAGAGGCCTACATTCTCTTATACAAGAGGAAGGGGACTCCATGGTTCTTGAGTTTAATCCAACAGCCAGATATTTGCTCGAATTCCGATTCCTCAAATACATCACCAAAGTCTGTTTTGCAAAATATCAGTACCGTCTGCCCTACTGAATCCAATGTCGGTTGTGAAACTACGAATGTATTTATGCGGTCGAGTCCTGCTCGGTTTTCTAGTGAAATGAGGGACAAAGATACTAGTGCCAATCATTTGGGTAATGCCATCTCTGGTAACTTGCATGTTATTGAAGAAGACTTCTGTTTGAATGGCAAAGATGGATTTGTTGATGATTTTAGTCCTCTTTCGCCTACGAGATCTCCCAGTCCTGATATTACTTTCCAAACTTCAGGTGAAGCCTTGTTCTTATCTTCATATTGTTTTTTGGTTGATGGCTTGGATTTTAAAGGTGTGTTCATTTTCCCGTATTTTGAACTTGAGTGTTGAGTATAGTTGAAATGAAGATTCGATTTCTTGGTTTTCAAAATAAAAAACTTTATATAGATTTCTTATTAAAATTGATTGATAGGATTACATTAATTTAAGAAGTTTATATTTTGGTCAGAACCAGAATATCGAATTCCAGTCGATCACCTAAAGCAGGAAAAATGCACCACGTCCGGAAGGCAAATGAGCAAGGGCGTGGAAGATTGTGAAAGAAAAGAAGCCCTGAGGTACATTAAGAAGAGCATGACGGGTTTGAGAGGGACGAAAATGATGGCTGCTATAATGGGATCTCAAAGTGAAGATTCTATGAACAAGAACAAGAGACTAAGGTCATCACAATGTAAGAGGTCGAGCCCGCCTAATAATCGCCGTAAAACGAGTCATGGTTCGGTGATGCATTTTGTGGCAGCCGAAAATTGAACTTCATAGATTTTGCCTAGTACTTTGTTCTCAAAGCTTTCTTTTATTTTTAGTTATCATTATAAGTTCATGTTTTGGATTCTATCTCAAAGCCTTCTTTAATCTGTATAGAGAACATTTTCAGCTCCCATTTGCTGAATGTAAAATCTTATGAGTGATTGATTATCTGTTACAATTTTGTTATAAGGCTCATTTTTTATAGCTCTTTCTGGTCTTGACTCGTAGTATGGCTACCAATTCTTAGAAGTGAGTGAATGAAATGATTGATTATTTTAAATAATTACTATGATTCTTTTGGATGTTATTTGAAGAGTTGTGGAAACTCATTTTTAATAGCACACTTTACCTTATCTTCTATTTAGCAATAGCAAAATGCCATGGCAGATGCCGAGTGACTCAAGCGAGTGTTGGAGAACATCACTGAACTTGGTTGTATTGCTACTCTTGAGGGAGCATCACCAAAGTTAACGAGGGAAGAGTTGAAGCCGATGAATCAAATTATAATTAGTTTAGGTTAATTAAGTTCTTGAAGTTGTCAGTCTTTTTAATATTACTCCTCAATTGTACTATGTTCTTATAACTTATTTTCTATATCCAAAGGGGAGGTTCATTATAACAATAATGTTCGTTCTTCTTTTGGAATCGCCCCTTAAGATCTTTCCAGATTTCGCTAGCAAAATCAAAAAATAAGGTGCTCGATGAAATCTCTCAAGAAACAGAGATCAAGAGCAAGGCAATCACAACATTATTGCTATGGATGCACAGAGGGATGTATCAATAGGATACGAAAGAGCTCCATCAACAAAGACGAGTTTGTTGTGGATTGACAAAGCTAGACGCATTGAATGACTCCACCAAACAGACCAGAAATCAAAACCAAAGGGGAGGTGGTGAAAGAAATATGGATTGTAGTATGCATCAGATGAACTCGAGCCTTCTACTAAGCCAGGCAAAGACGATGCAAATTTTTTCTCTAGAATTGGGAACAAGCGCGAAGATATTAGAAGTAACCATTGCAGAAGAAAAGAAAAACAAAGATGAAAAAGAGGAGGAAAAAAAAGTTATGCGAAAGAGAGATTCAATTACTAAAAATTGTCTAACTAATTACATGATTAAGATAATTAATAAGTGAGAACCTACTCTTATACAAAGAGAGATTCAATTACTGAAAATTGCTTGTTAAAATAATTAATAGTTTAACCACATAAATATTTACTGATTAACATCTTGATCCAATTCTTCTTTTCCAAACGTTGAATTAAAAAGAAAAGGAAAAATTACCATTTTGGTCCCTAAGTTCAGAGTTAGTTTTAGTTAGTTCATATCTTTCAAAATTGATTACTTTTATCTCCAACATTTAAGTAATGCTCACTTTTGGTCCCATGTTTCAAAAGTGAACACTTCTATATTCACTTTTAGTCAAAGTGTGTTTTTAGTTTACTTTTATACCTATTTTGTTTTAAAAATTAAATTTATGTAAAACTAAAATAATTATATTAGTCTTAAAATTACTCTAATAATCATTTTAATCAACATTACACTATTTTATTTATTTTTTTGTTATTTTAATGACTTAAATTGAACATTATTAAAATTTAAGGATAAAATTTTCAATTTTGTAAAAAAAATGCCAAATAGAAATTATAATCAAACATAAACGCAAGGACTAAAAATATATTTTTCATTAATTTTATCAAACTTTACACTAAAAAAAGACAGAAAAAAGGAAAATACTTTTATTAATTTTATTTGATATTATAATTTGACAAAAACAACTAAAAAATTCTATTCTTTTATAATATGATTTCCTTAAGTAGTATTGATGCCGAAAAATGGTCAACGGATATCCACAATACGGTTTGTATAACCGAAGACGAAAAACCTGCAAAAAAGAACAATTTAGGACACACCGATGTGGTGGGAGCCACATGGCCTCCGATGCCTAAGTCAGTGGGAGTTTAGAAGAGGAATTTAGAGGAATTTTTAGAACTTAGAATGGCTTAATTTAGCTTTGCTTAGGATTCGCCTCCCTTGAAATGGAGAATGATCTGACTTCTTATAGTAGTCAGTTTAGTAACCGCTGCAGCTCACTTATGGGCGGCTTAATGACTAGCTGTTGTAAACGTTCGTCATTAAGCTGGAAATGAATACTGGCGTAACTCCTGATCATTACCCTTTGGATGTGTAATGACTTTGACTCAAGAGTTACTTAAACTTGGTGTACCTTTGCAGGTTCTCACCTCCACGGCCGACCCCTTAGGGGTGCAGCCCTCTCGTTATAACGCTTCGACGCTACAAGTGTGCAACGTCTCCGAGCATTACTTGAACTCGGTCAACTCTTGGGAGAGTCCTGACCTCCACGACCAACCCACTCGGGCTGACCTACTTGTTTTAACGGGAGACGCTGCTGGGTGCAGTATCTCCATATGTTACTTGGAATTGGTCGACTCTTCGGTGAGTCATGACCTCCATGACCAAACCACTCGAGTTGACCTACTCGTTGTTACGGAGACTACACTCCGTACGTTACTTGGACTCGGTCGACTATTTGGAGAGTCCTGACCTCCACGACGAACACACTCGGGTTGATTTACTTGTTGTAACAGGGGACGCTACGGGGTGTTGCATCTCCGTACGTTACTTGGACTCATTCGACTCTTCGAAAAGTCCTGACCTCCACGACCAACCCACTTGTGTTGACCTACTCGTTGTAACGGGGTACACCGCGAGGTGCATTATCTCCATACGTTACTTGGACTCGGTCGACTCTTCAGAGAGTCCTGACCTCCATGATCAACCCACTTGGCTGGCCTACTTGGCGCAACTCGTGACCGTTATCAGCGGATCCAGTTGTTACTTGGACTCGTTCAGCTCTAGGGGAGTCCTAACCTCCACAACTTTCCCCATAGGGGGTGTTCGCCTTCTTTTGCCAGACTCGAGAGGGTCGAGGCTGCAAGTGCCTACCCCTAGGGGGTCGGCATAAACTCGGCCGACCCCCTAGGGGAACCAGACTTGCTTGACCGACCCTCGGGAGGTCGACATGGACTTGTCCAACCCCTAGGGGGTCGAGGCCTCCATTTTTCTGATCTCCGGAGGGTCGGCATGGACTTGGGCGACCCCCTAGTGGTCGAGGCCTCCATTTGGCCGATCCCTTAAGGGTTGGTGCTAGCTTGGCCAACTGGGGGGGTCGACATGGACTTGGCCGACCCCTTGGGGGTCGAGGCCTCTATTTGGCCGACCCCCGGGTGGGGTCCCAGCCATCTTCGAGTATTCCAGGATATTTTGGCCTACAACATTACCCCCACTCTTCATTTCCAAGTTTCCAGAATCGTAAGATTTTGAAGAGCAGTAGCCAATTGCTTTTTCCAACATTTCGTGCTGTCAAAGAATAATCTCTTTATGCTTAATGAAAGGATTACTCTTGAAAATTACTTAGGCCATATTCTTTTTAAGAATATCTTTTCCTAAATAATATCAAAAAAATAATACTTTTTAAGGTTATGGAAAATACTTGTTCTAAGAATAATAATATTAACAAGGCCATATTCTTATTTCTAAGAATATATTTTCCAAGATAATATTTACATTCAAAGAAAAAAAAAATCATCTTCTCTTTTAAGGAAAATATTTATCCTTAGAGATTTCCATAACTTATATTTTTCATAAGAACACCCTCCAAAAACTTCACCCGCATTTTTTAACCCCTTTAGCAGAAAATTGCCTCTCACTGGGCTAGATTTTTCGATTTTTCCGAAGTGCAGGAGGAGACTTGTTTCACATTTTGGATTTTTGGAAAGCATCCGTCGTAGCTTGATTTTTCGGTAAGTAGCCTCCTTTTTTCGACTTTATGCTAGTAAGTTGGGTTTTGAAAGTTTTACCTTTTACTTAGGCACTTTTTCAAATTTTCACCTCCCAGGCATGTATGTCATAATTTTTGGATTATTTAGGCTCTTTGTTACATAGACTTGCCCGTTAGAGTACTCCTTCGAATTTAGGCTACTTGAGCACTTTTTACAAATGTCTTGCCCGTATAACCGTTTTTCAAAATTTGTAGGCTACTTAGGCACTTTTTACCAAAGTCTCGCTGGTTTTTTAGCACCTTTCGAAATTCATAGGTTACTTAAGCTCTATTTTTTAGAGACTTTCCTTTTTGTAACCTCGTTATTCGCAGATAATCCTTTACTTTTTTTGCTTTTATGGATCCTTCATCTGATTATGAGACCAAGTCCCACCACCTTCAGGCTACCTCCTTACTTAAGAAGACTCGGCGAAAAGCCCTGGCAGTAGGATCAGGATCTCATATGGTCGCGTTCGTTCTGACTCAAAAGGACTTAGATCACCTTAGGACCCAATACCTTATTCCTGCTAAGATTACCCTTCAGCTCTCGCTGGCCTTGTATACGTCCACCCGATCTCCTCCAGGCAAGGTGACACTCTACACCACCATGTTCGAAAGAGGGGTCCGGTTGTCCCTTATACATTCTCTTTAAGAGTTCTTAAGTATGGTCGGGTTGGCTCCAGCACAACTGGCTCCCAGTGCTTGGAATGTCTTTTTTGGCGTCAGCCTCTTGGTCTATACCGGCTTCGAGGATCCCTTCAGCGCCAGAGATCTTCTTTCACTTTACCGTTTCTACCAGCATCCCGACGTTACAGTGGGTTGTTACCTTACTCCCTTAAGCAAACTTTCTTCCATGGTGGCATGCCCCAATTTTCAGAAGGGGTAGATAGAACGGTGGTTCTTTGCTGGAGGACCTTGGGCAGCTTCAGGTGCCGAAGCTCCACTAGCAATTCCCACCGCCTTTGAAACATACGATATACTTTCTTTCCCCTTTGCTCGTCTACCTTTTGGCACCGTACTCACATTTTTTGTGTTGTTTCCAGTGCACAGGAAGTTGAGTCCCCGCTCTCGGGTAATGAAGTTCTACGAGGTTGTTATACCTACCCTGAGGAGGTCACTCGCAGCGCGTAGTATTTGGCCACTGACTCATTGGTGCTTTACAACCTTCTTCTAGATTCAGCAATGCCTGCTGACTCGGATTCAGACTCACCCGTCCTACATGAAGGATCCGCTCCAGGTATGTATCTTTCTCTTTTACATTTGTATACTTTGTATATTAGAAATGTCGGCTAACAATTTTACCTATGTTTAGCTACCATGGGACTACGAGCCTTCGCTGAGGCGCGCCTTTGATGTAGTGACTCGCCAGACTTCTCGCCCCGTCCCTAGGCCTCCCACTGACGACACGGTGGACCTTACTTCGGAGGGTTGTCCCCTTCTACCTAGTGAAGACGAAGACCTTTCTTTTCCCGAAGTTTTAGAGGACTTAGACATTGGGTCAGACCCGGAGTTTGATGGACCCAGTCTTAGATTTGACCATGCCCCTTCTTTGCCTTGAACTAGCTCTTGTAAGCCTTAGACGCCTTTATGCAGCCTTCCTCCTAGATTCAACTCTTATCTTCTGTCCGAGCCGTATCGTTCTACTTTGGACCCGCAGGGGGAGAAGACCTTAGCCTTCAACTTATGTAGTGAAATAGAATATTCTTCGGCTCCATTTCCCATAGGAGACGCCTCCCAGGTTTTGAAGGAATGGACCCGTCTGATGCATGAGGTATAACAACCCCACTTTTTATAGGCACACGCTGATTTAAGTATGTTGGCTAACTTGTTACCTTGATATTTGCAGGCCTTCATGCATTTTGCCTCGGCTTCTCGTCACCTTTTTGAGAACTTACGTCACACCCGCTCTTTTTTGTCCACTAGCTCTGATAAGCTTAAGTGGGAGTTGGTAGAGGTTCGAGAAGATCAGTAAATAGCCGAAGTTGGCTTGGTCAAATTTCAAACTTCCGCCGAAGCGGCATGAAGTCTTGCTGTCCATACACGCCAAGAGGACCTGTCTACTATCGCTCGCCTTCGTCGAGAGTTGGCTTCTATCGAAGGGAAGCTGAAGCTGAAGAATACCTCTTACTTGGCTAACCTTGTGAAGGGCTCTC
The DNA here is from genome assembly GCA_037832605.1 of Cyclanthera cordifolia. Taxonomy (NCBI): domain Eukaryota; kingdom Viridiplantae; phylum Streptophyta; class Magnoliopsida; order Cucurbitales; family Cucurbitaceae; genus Cyclanthera; species Cyclanthera cordifolia. Next base: position 33,020 of record JBBMEG010080452.1, on the reverse strand, counting down.
CTGCCTTCATAATTTTAGAGAACAACGCCGGGGATGCTGGGATTGGTTGGACACTGGACCGAATGTAGAAGGGAGTTAGCTATGTCAACCTTCTTCCCTTTTTTCGGTCTCTTTGTTCCAGCACCGTGGAGAAAGTCGCCGATCCTTTCTTGCCAGCCTTTGACTTAGGACTTCTAAGTGATCCAACCCTAGCCGCTTGTTACGACTCTCGCATCTTCCAAGACGTGCCTGAAAGAAGTCAGTCCCTTTCAGCTAGGACACCTCTTGGCCAAGCCGGACTCAACCGACACACATCCAGTAGGTACAGCTCCGGAGGGCCTTGATGACTATCTTTTTGTTGCTTTTTTCTTTTCTTGAAGCATTTTACTTTACCAACTTTAACTTTCTTTTAGGTTGTCACTCGGAAATTTTTTGACTTTGAATGAATAATAGCTTTTGAATATTTCTCTATCTTGCTTACCCCCAATTTAATTTTATGACAACATCAATATACTTAAATTAAGATAGCTTTTTGAAAGAATGAGAAAATAACACTTTACTTTATTCATTGAAAACATGAATTACATTCTATTGAAAGTATTTTTTCAAGTGTTCAACATTCCAAGGATGGAAGATCTTATTCCCGTCCATGTCCTCGAGGTAGTAGGTGTCAGGGCGTGCCACTTTGGCGACCTGGGGAGTTGTAGTACTTGGAAATTCGGCCTTTGTACCGTGCCACCCTTATATGGGTTGCGTCCCTTATTTCTTCCAGGTCCATCCGCACCTGCTGGTCATTTTGAGTTGGGCCAAAAGACTACGTGTGGGGATGAAAGTCCTATCTCGAACGGAATTACTGCTTCCGCCCTAAAGGCTAGCGAGTAGAAGGTTTCGCCTGTTGAAGTCCTAGGTGTGGTGCGGTACGCCCACATCACTTGTGGGAGTTCTTCCGCTCAAGACCCCCTCAAGCTTTCAAGTTTGGTATTTAGATTCTTCTTGATGATCTTGTTTACTGCCTCCACTTGCCCATTGGCTTGTGGGTGAGCTGGTGATGAGAAGTTGTGCTGAATCGCCAGCTCATAGAAGAATTGTTGGAAAGCTTGGTTGTCAAACTGCTTTCCGTTATCAGTGACGAGGGTTCGAGGTATCCCAAACCGGTAGACTATGCACCTCTAGATGAACTCCATCACCTCTTTTTCGGTGATAGTCGCTAGGGCCTCGACTTCGGCCCACTTGGTGAAGTAATCCACTACTACCACCGCGAATTTGACTTGACCTTGCCCAACTGATAGATGGTTTATAAGGTATATTCCCATTGCGCAAATGGCTATGGTCCCATTGTGCTAGTTAAGACCTTGGGCGGCTGTCTTTGGATGGTAGCGAACCTTTGGCACTTGTCGCATGCCCGAGTATACTTCTTGGAGTCTTCAGCCATGATCGACCAAAAGTAGCCTTGCTTGACTAACTTATTGGCTAGGGACCTTGCCCCTTCATGATTTCCACAGACGCCTTCGTGCAGTTCATGAGGCCTCATTAGGGTTCAAGCATCTAAGGAGAGGTAAAGAATACCCCCTCCTATAAAACTTATCCCCTTGCACCACGTACTTGGAAGTTTTGAACTTAAGTCGTCGGGCGTCATTCTTGTCGTCTGGCAACTTCCCCTCCCCTAAGTATTCAAGGAAGGCGGCCATCCATGTTGTTGGAGAGATTAGGGTTGCCTCGCTAATTTCGTGTAACAGCTCGATGGTGATGCTAGGCTTGTCTAGGATCTCTACATGTATGGTTCTGGCCACCTTGGTTTAATAGGAGGCGGCTAATTTTGCCAATGCATCGGCGTTTGCGTTTTGGGACCTAGATACTTGTTAGATTTGTACCTTTATGAACATTGCCAGCATATGCTTGACCTTTTCTAAGTAGGCCATCATTCGCTTTTCCTTTGCCTAAACACCTCCGAAGCTTGGCTGACGATCAACTGAGAGTAGCTCATGATGGTGAGCTTTTTGGCCCTTATCACCATAGCCATCTACAATCGTGGGATTATGGCTTTCTACTCAGCCTCATTGTTGAACACTTGAAAGTTGAACCTGAGGGCATACTCGAGCCGGTCTCCTTCAGGTGACTGCAACCGTAATCGAGCTCCACAACCTTTGTTGTTTGAGGACCCATCAATATGAAACATCCACATCCTTGGATCTTCAAGGACTATGATTTCCTCCAACTTCTTCAGCGGTGGAGTAAGTTCCACGACAAAAGCGGCTACCGCCTACCCTTTAATAGAGGGTCTGTCCTGGTAGTGTATGTCGTGCTCACTGAGCTCGCCCATTTCATCAACCTCCTAGTGGCGTCCAGTTTTTGCAGGACTTGATGTAAAGGGAAGTTGGTCAGCACCACTATCTTGTGGGCTTAGATGTATGGACGTAATTGCCTAACCGCTGTCACCAGTGCTAGAGCTAGTTTTTCAAGTTCAGGAAAACGAGTTTTTCGCATCCACCATGGCCTTACTAATATAGTAAACCAGTCGTTGGCACCCATCACCTTCCTTTATCAAGACTGAGCTTACTGCCTTCTTTGACGTGGCCAAGTGAAGGAAGAGGTCCACTCCTCGAACTGGCTTGGACAAGAGGGGTGCATTGTCCAAGTAAGCCTTAAGTTCATCTAGGGCTTTCCACATTATGGGGTCAATTCAAACTTTCCCTCATTCTTTAAAATTTTAAAGAAAGGGAGGCACTTATCTGTAGCTCGGCTTATGAAACGACTTAGGGCAGCTACCTTCCTGTTCAGGCTCTGCAGTTGCTTCAACGTTTGAGGCGGTTCTAACTTCAGTATAGCCCAGATCTTTTTCGAGTTCGCTTCAATCCCCTTTTGGTGTACGAGATATCTTAGGAACTTTCCCGAACGGATACCAAAGGCGCACTTGCTCGGATTGAGCTTCATCCTGTATTGTCGCAGCGTGTGAAGGCCTCCATCAGATCATGCTGATGTCGTTCCACCTGCTTACTTTTTACTAGCATGTCGTCCACGTAGACCTCCATGCTTTTTTCAATCGGTGGGCAAAAATTTTGTTGACCAGCCTCTGTAGGTTGCACTCACATTCTTCAAGCCGAACAACATTACATTGTAACAACACAAGCCCCTACTAGTGACGAAGGGCATCTTCTCTTGATCGTCGAAATGCATTCTGATTTGGTCGTACCTGGAATAGGAATCCATGAAAGTTAGCAGCTCGTGCTTTTCCGTCGCATCCACTAATTGGTCTATGCGAGGCAATAAGAAACTGACTTTTGGATATGCCTTGTTGAGATAAGTGAAGTCAATGCACCTCCTCCATTTTCCATTTGACTTCTTTACCAAAACAGCGTTGGACAGCTATTCAGGGTAATGTAGCTCCCAAATAAACTTTAGTTTTAGCTGTCCATCTACTTGTTCAACAATAACCTTGTTGCGCTCATGATTGACGTTCTCTGATTTTCTTTGTAGGAATTCTACAAGACTCGTACGTTGCTCCAAACTTAGGTTGATCCCGATACTGACAACTTGCGTGTCGCTCAGCAAGGGTACTACTTCTAGTTCTTCGACAGGTTCTCCTCTGCCTCGCTCAACTCCTCTAGAGGTGGGGCCGAGGTTAATTTCCGAGGTTTGACCTTCAACAGGTGCTATCTTTTGGACATCCTCACTTGGACTAGGTTCCTCTTTGATAGACTTCACTTTTGTGACCACTACTACTCCCCGTAGGGCTGTGTGGTAGCACTCCCTCGAAGATAGCTATTCTCCTCATACTTTCCCCACCCCCATGGGAGTACGGAACTTCATCACCTGGTGGTAGGTCGACGCGACTGCCTATAACCCATGTATTGTGGGTCTTCTCAATATTGCATTATAGGCGGAGTTATCATTTACCACCAAGAAATTTACGAAGTAGAGGACTATATTGCCCTCTTCGCCAAAAGTTACAGGGAGCTCGACAGAAGCTTCAAGAGTTATAGTGCTCCCACCAAATCCAACTAAAGGTGTCGAATTTGGCTTGAGCATTTCTCTTCCTAGCTTCATGGCGTCGTAAGCCTTTAGCGATAGCACATTCACCGTACTACCTCCGTCAATGAGGATCCTCCTGATGCGGATGTTGGAGACGGTCAAAGACATCAATAAGGCGTCATTGTGCGACTGGTGTAATGCTGCAGGCTCAGAGGTAGTGAAGCCAAGTTGATCGTCTACTACTGCCATTACTCGCACTTCCTCACCCCTCAGCGGGCCTTTGACTTGTCTCACCTTTTCTTTTCGACTTTGGTTGGACTCCCCTCCAGCCGGCCCTCCAACGATGGTTCTGATTTCTGGTGGTGGTGGTGATTTTTCGCCTCCCTTTTTCTTGTTAGGGGACTTGGACAACTTTCCACCCTCTTCCACGTACTTGTCCTGTCGTCCTCTTCGGATGAGCGACTTTATAGACTCCTTTACATCGTAGCAGTCCGAGGTAGCGTGGCCGTGATCCTTATGAAATAAGCAGTACTTGCCTTAATTTCTCTTGTTGGATCCCGCCCTAATTCGACTCGACCACTTTATGTCCTCCTTATCTTGAATCTCCATCAAGATATGGTATACGGGAACCGCTGTTGCGGTGTACTTTTTGAACCGGCTAGATGGTACCCCCTTTCGTTCGGTCTTCTCTTTTTTCACTAGGCGTTCTTTTGCCCTTCGCTTTTCGCGACTTCTTTAGTCGGACTCGCGACGAATTGTTGGTTTCTCACGCTCTAGAATGGAACGCTTTCCTTCCGTGCCTCTTCGGGAGTTAACCAGCTCCCCTTGCACTCATGTACTTTTGCACTCTAGTAAGCTCTGTACATAAGTGAGTGGAGCCTTTTTCCCTAGTGACCATAGGAACTTTTCAACCTTGAGTCCAGCTACGACCGCTGCAGAAGACATACTATCAGTGTAGCCTTCGACTTGCAACACCTCGTTATTGAAAGCGTGCTATGCACTCCTGAATGGTCCTTGGCTTCTTTGCCTCACGGTCAGTAGATGAGTGACCATTTTTTTTTGTGATCTCGCCCACCCAAGAATTGGATGACGAAGGCTCTAGCTAGCTCTCTAAATGAGGCAATTGACTTGCGCTTGAGCTGCCTGAACCATCTCCGAGCCGATCCCGTAAGCGTAAATGCAATGGCTCGGCACTTGATTGCATCTCGGACTCCATGGAGTTTCATTCATGCCCGATAGGAATCCAAGTGCTCTACAGGATCTGTAGATCCGTCGTACCCCTTGATCATCGGGAGCTTAAACTTTGCTGGGACGGACTCCTTTATGATTTCATCGATAAAAGAAGGGTCGACCTGGTCGACCAGACTGTCCAGGTCCAGTCCATCTTGGTCTTGCGGCTTTTTCATGCTCCCCAACTGATCTTGGAAAAGGCGAAGGTGAGCTAACCAAGGTTGATCCTTGGCTTTGCCGTGCTCCTTCTCTCTTCTGCGATGGTTGAGTACATCTGTGAGATTCGCTCCCAAGTCTGATCCCGTCGTCTGGGCACTTGGAGTTCTTGATGGAAGTGAGGTGGATGACCTTCGTGTGGTACTCCGCGACTGGCTACTTCTGACTGGCTGCGTTCGGGAAGACTCTTCAGCTCTGGAACCAATCCTCTAGTGAACTGAGTGCTCCCTCCTCCGATCATTACCGCTCGGTCGAAGTTGTTCGATCAGTCTTTGGTGCCGGGAAGGAGCCTTTCTCCCAGCCTCCGTGGCTGGGGCTTCCCTTGGGCAGGGTCCCGAACTAAAGGCGCTGACTTCTCTATCGCAGCTTTTTTCTTGGTAGGTTGTGGCCTCGCCGCTTTTTGTAGTGCTTGCTGGTCTCCATCGACGACTGTCTAACCGAAGGAGGTTGTCAGAGTAACTCCACTAGGCGACTCAAACTCTCCGTCATTCCTTGCACTTGTTCCTCCAAAGCTGCAAACTTCGGATCCGCTCACTCCGATTCTTGTCTGGTTACCGTACCCTCAGGATCCGGGTGGTTCTCGACATGAACATTATCATATCTTTTAGAGGCAATTCTCCTTGGAGCGTGCTCAACATTCGACTCTCCTTCGACATTGTGGTGGTGGTCGTTCTCAATGTTCGACATTTTTTGCAGGAAAATGTGTAAGAATTAAGTTTCTTTGGTAGAACACTATCTCGTCCCCACAAATGGCGCCAACTGTTGATGTTGAAAAATGGTCAATGGGTATCCACAATACGATTTGTATTACCGAGGACGAAAAGACTGCAAAAAAGAATAATTTAGGATACATCGGTGTGGTGTGAGCCATAAAGCCTTCGATGCCGAAGTCAGTAGGAGTTTAGGAGAGTAATTTAGAGGACTTTTTAGAACTTAGAATGGCTTAAGAATACTTAGCGTAGTTTTGCTTAGGATTCGCCTCCCTTGAAATGGAGAATGATCTGACTTCTTATAACAGTCGATTAGTAACTGCTGGAGCTCACTTTTGGGCGGCTTAATGACTAGTCTTTGGAAACGTCCGCCATTAAGCTGGAAATGAATACCGGCGTAACTCCTGATCGTTACCCTTTGGAGGTGTAACGCCTTTAATTCAAGAGTTACTTAGACTCGGTCAACGTTTACAGGTTGTCACGTCCATGGCCGACCCCTTAGGGGTGCAGCCCTCTCGTTGTAACGCTAGGACACTACATGTGTGCAACGTCTCCAAGTGCAACTTGGACTCGGTCGACTCTTGGGAGAGTCTTGACCTCCATGACCAACCTACGCGGGTTGACCTACTCGTTTTAACGGGAGACGCCCCAGGGTGTAGCGTCTCCATACGTTACTGGACTCGATCGACTCTTCGGAGAGTCATGACCTCCATGACCAACCCACTCGGGTTGACCTACTCATTGTAACGGGGGACGCCACGGGGTGCATCGTCTTCGTACGTTGCTTAGACTCGGTTGACTCTTCGAAGAGTCTTGACCTCCAAGACCAACTCACTCGGATTGATCTACTCGTTGCAACGGGGGACGTCGCGGGGTGCAGCGTCTTCTACGCTACTTGGACTCGGTCGACTCTTCGGAGAGTCTTGACCTCTACGACCAACACAAACAGGTTGACGTACTCGTTGTAACAAGGGCCGCGAGGTGCAGCGTCTCCATACGTTACTTGGACTCAGTCGACTCTTCGGAGATTCCTGACCTCCATGACCAATCCACTCGGGCTGGCCTACTCGTCGTAACTTCTGGCTGTTATCAGCGGATCCAGTCGTTACGTGGACTCGGTCGACTCTAAGAGAGTCCTGACCTCCACGACTTTCCCCTTAGAGGGTGTTCGCCTTCTTTTGTCGGACCCAAGAGGGTCGAGGCTGTAAGGGTCGACCCCTATGGGGGCCAGACTTACTTGGCAGACCCTTGGGGGTCGCCATGGACTCAGCCGGCCCCTTAGGGTTGTGGCCTCTATTTGTTCGACCCCTAGGTGGGGCGTACTTACTTGGCCGATCCCCGGGGGGTCGACATGGACACGGTCATCCCGTGGGGGTCATGGCCTCCATTTAGTCGAGCGACATGGACTTGGTCGACCCCTTGGGGGGTCGAAGCCTCCATTTGGCCGAGCGACATGGACTCGGTCGACCCCCTAGGGGTCGAGGCGTCCATTGGCCGTCCTCCTGGTGGGGTCCTAGCCTTCTCCGAGTATTTCGGTATATTTTGACCTACAACAAGTAGTTTAAATGACCATAACCTAACTTTTCTGTTACAACTATTATTATTATTACTTTAATTTCAAAAAAGTAGGTATTTAGGGCAAAAAATATATTTGTTTTTTTTTGAAAGGAAAATATATTTGTTTTTAGCCCGACCTATAATTTATCTTTGGCCCATATTTTCTAAAATAAAATATTTTTTTACTCATTATATTTCAATATATGCTTAATTTTAGTTATTGAGACAACAAAATTGCTTGATATATATTATAATTTTGACTAGACTAATATTAAATATGGATAAACTAAATTATGCAAATTCAATTATTTTAAAAAAAAATTAAAATTAAAAAACACACAAAAACTAAAAGTGAACATTATTGAAATATCACATTTTTAACTCAAGTTGAACCTCTTTTTTAATCTAATTTAAGGTTATGATTTCGAGTATTTTGTATGTGATAGATGCAAAACAAAGTTTTAAGGGGATTTTTCACATAAAGAAAAAAAAAAAAAAAAAACCCCTCAAATAAATATCATAAAACACATTTTAAAATTAATTATATGTATAGTCCCCGTCTATCAATCTCATTTCTATCATTTTTGTCTTTAGTTTATCACTCCCATTTCTATCAGTGCACTGATTGTCTTCAATCAGTTTACTGATAGCTTTCAATCAGTAGTTCAATTGATAGCTTTCAATCACTAAGCTGAGTTGATATCCTTTAATCAATTTGGTGGTAGTCTTAAATCAGAATCCAGTGTCAGGAGCTTGGTCGTGCCGACGGCGGCGCGTGGCGGCCAATGAAGGAAAGCGACGACTATCTTACCTCACTGGAAACTCTTATCTTTGTGAGCACAGATTGGGTCTTGATTTTTTGAATGAAGATCTCTAACTTTTTAGTCCAGAAATAAAGTGATAAGTTTCAAGGGTTTTTTTGCGAGAGAAAATGGAGAACCATTTGTCATCGTTGCCCATCACCACCGTATTCAGTCCAATTGACCAAAACTATTTATCTTATTCACTTTGTCTTCGGAAGCAATAACGTATGAGGGATGAGAGAAATAGAAGGGGAGGATTAGAGATGTCCACGGGATGGGGCGGGACCGGGAAATGGCTTCCCAGTTCCCTTCCCCTGGTTTCAAAATCAATCCCCGTCCCCGAGAAATTCACCGTTTGTTTTTGTGGGGATGAAGGATCTCCGCGGAGAACTTTTAAAAAAAATTTCTTTTTTTATTTTTAAAATATTTTTTAAAATAATAAATTCAAATAATTAAATATTTTAAACAATATCCATCAAGTTTCAATTATATTTTACATTATAAACAAAAATACTCATTTGAATTTGTAATTTTACCAACCTATATTACATTTTATATGATATCTTTTTTATGATATCTTTTTTTTAAAAAAAAAATCGGGGTGGGGATCGTAAACGGGAAATGCATTCCCGTCCTCGGCCCTGTTTAGGCAACAAGAAAAATTCCATCCCCAGTCTCGTTCCCCACCTAACTTGGGATTCCCCGCCCCATTAGCATTCCCCGTCCCCGACCTCGTTTAGGCAACCAGGAAAATTTCAACCCTGTCCCCAACCTCGTTCCCTGCCTAACCGGGGATTTCCCGCCCGACCCTAGACATTTTTTAGGAGGATGATATGGTGGGAGAAAGGTAAATTAGGAGTTTTTAAAAAATGAAACCAAATTGTGCTACAAAAGAGTAAAAAAAGTTGTGCTATAATTACAGCAGACAACTCAAAACTTGCTACACGATGATAAATTCTCAAATTTTAACCCATTCAAACGCATTTAAACCTACTAGGAGATTTT
>JBBMEG010080452.1:0-15131 GCA_037832605.1 Cyclanthera cordifolia | reverse complement strand
TTAATACAGTATAATTAAAAGGTGTTGAAATAATTTATTGTATTTGGTTTTTGAATAATTATTTTTCACTGCTCCACTCATTACAGAGACAAACATAAATAGCAGAAAGAGGACAGTGAGAATGTTGCCCCAAGAACGACTACCCTGATAGCCATAGATAAAAACGTCAAAAGAGAATTTTCTGGAATAAGACAAGTGGCAATGAATTTGGGCTTGAATATTTGATTGCGCTTCAATATTCCCCCTCAAGCGAGACGAGGAAGAAATGAGACCGAGCTTGGAACAGAGAAATTGAAACTGATTTTGATTCAATGACTTGGTTAAGCAATCTGCTGGCTGTTCACTTGTTGGAATATAGTCAATATTCAAGCTTCTTTCAGAACTTGATCTCGTATATAATGAATCTCAATTTCAATATGCTTTGTACGAGCATGATAAACTGGATCGGATGCTAGAGCTTTGGCAACAAGATTGTCACACCAGATAATTGGTTTTGCTTGAAAAGGAATTCCAATTTCTTGTAGTAATTGCTTAATCCATATTATTTCAACAGACGTATGCGCCATCGCTCTATATTCAGATTATGTACTCGAGTGAGCGACTACAAATTGCTTTTTAGAGGACCAGGAGATGAGAATGCCCCCTAAGAATACACAGTAGGCAGCTATAGACTTTCGATCATCAGGATTAGCTTCCCAATCTGCACCTGAATACCGCTGAATATCCATCAATTTGCTCGATTTGATATGTAATCCAACAGTTTTAGTACCTTGAAGGTACCCAAAGACTCTTTTGACCGCAAATAAATGAACATTTGTAGGTGCTTGAAGGTATAGACTTAGGCGATTTACAGTATAAGCAATGTCCGGTCTTGAATTGACGAGATATTGAAGAGCCCAATAATACTTCTGTATTGAAATGGATCTTTCAAAGGAGTGCCGGTTGAAGCAGACAAGATAGCCCCTTGAAAAAAAGGAGTAGGAACACTCTTACATTCTGTCATATTCAACCTGTCAAGTAAGTCAATGATATATCGCTCTTGACTCAGAACAATACCCGATGCATTTCTGGTAATATGTATACCCAAGAAGTAGCTAAGAGGTCCTAAATCCTTGAGAGAGAAAGTTTTGTGTAGGCGAGACACAAATTGAATCATTGTGGATGTGTCATTGCCTATTAAAATAACATCATCAACATATAATAAGAGAAGGATAATGATAGTACCTTGTCGACAAACAAAGAGAGACGCATCAGATTTTGTATCTTGGAAACCCCATGATAAAAGAAAAATTTTCAGTTCATCGTTCCATGCCCTTGGTGCTTGGTTTAGACCATATATAGCCTTTGATAATTTACAGACATAGGTAAGATTGTCTTTGTCAACAAAACCCGGAGGTTGAGCCCTATAGACATCCTCTTTGAGGGTACCATTTAGAAATGCATTGTTGAAATCCAACTGCGTAAGTTGCCAATTGAGAGAGACAACAAGGTGTAAAATGATTCGAATTGTTGAGGGCTATACAATTGCACTCAAAGTATCAAAGTAATCAATTTCATAATTTTTCGAGTACCCTATAGCAACTAGTCGAGCTTTATGCTTTAGAATAGTGCCATTTGAATTACGCTTGACGCGATCAATTCACTTGCTCCTAACAATATGCAGATGTGGAGATGGTGGTACCAACTTCCATGTATTATTTCTTTGAAGAGTTGCCAGCTTCTCAAGCATATCATGTTACCATGGTTGAGTTTTGAGAGCAATATCAACCTTTGAAGGTTTTGTAATGGACCAATCAATTTGAGTAGCTATGTTCCATATTCTTGATTTGAAATACCCGATTTTCCTCTTGTGACCATTGAATGTGTGTTTTGAATTGATTGAGGTATATGAGCAAAAATGTGTGAAGATGGTACAGATGTTGGTGAAGGAGCATGTACTGGAGCAGAGGAAATAATTTGTGGAGGTGAAGGAAGAGGTGTACTCGATGTGAAAGGGGAGGAACGTCGGGACCGAGAATGTAGTTGTGTTTTTACTGTTGGGGTTGGTGGTGTATCTGTATGCTGGAGGTTTGGAGGTGGAATAAGCAGTTGCTAATATGAGAGGGCAGCCAGGTCAGGTGAAGGTGGGGGTTGGTTGGAATAATGATGAAGTAGCAAAAGGAAAGTCATGCTCATTAAATACAACATTAAGAGATATGAATATTCGACCAAGATGAGCTGCAACATAAATATCCTTTGTGAAGCGGACTCGATCCTAAGTACACACATTTGACCGAGTGAGGACTAAACTTGTGAGGTTAATATGAGCGTATAGAGGGAAAGCACGCACAACTAAACACCTGTAGTAGCTCAACAGATGGTTACTATTTAGTGAACATAAAAATGGGAGATCGATGTTGTAGTACTATAGTTGGCATAGTGTTAATAAAAAAAAGTAGCCGTAAGAAAAGCATGCCACAAAAACTGTAGAGGCAAAGATGTTGAGAGTTGTACCCTAAATGCCTAGTAGTTTTTATATTTAAGAATGAACATTTAATATTAGACATTTAATGTTGTTTTCAGTCATTGATAAAAGTTATTTCTTTTTCATAAATTTACGTATTTAATATTCAAACGTCATTCAACCTTATCACATTAATTGGATTAATGTCGATAAACACTTGGTTATTAATGTGAACACTTGGAAAAGTATGTGGGACATATAAGTGGATATAGTTCCAAGTTTATAACTTAAATTGTCTACAGTATATGGACTAAGGCTAGGGTGCCTAAGTCCTGATAACACTATGGCCCGCTTTGCAATAGTTGCAAACAAATCTGATCCTGGTTGTTCATGTGGAGAAATGTGAGTGGGGGCGCCTATGCAAAAAGAAGTTTTTGCATATGATTGGACCAGAAGTTTTATGATTGAGCTACTAATTCTGTCATAGACTCGTATCAACTACTCCGCTAAGGATGATCTTATGTCGATGCGATCTTAATCCTGAGTGGGTTGCGAACTCTTGCTTTATGAAAGCGTCATTTGATGTGGATAGGTGAGACCAACCAAACAACACTGGGTCAATAAGCCTCCCACGTTGGGGATTTTCATGTGAGTAGCTAGGAACGCAACGTCACTAGAAGGAATTCACGCCTTCCCTAAAATTGTGGAAGATGTAGAGTTGTTCCCTTAAGAACTGATTCTAGGACTTGAACAAAGAGTACCCGCCTCTTATTGACCTGAGAGGACACTGGTTTATAGTGTGACTATAAACAACTTGTTCATTAGAGGAATCGGTGGTGCTTAAGAAGAAAGACGTAATCACATGGGTAGAACATATTTCTTGTCACAGCTGTGAATTACGAACAAGCTCGTGAAGGATCATATGACAGATGGTCGATTATATTCGTGGACGTTAACTTGTCCTATAGTGCGAGAGAGTTCAGCACATGCCTTTAGTGGAATAAGCCTGATGTTAACGAGTAGAGATTGGATCCCAGTTGTAGCTTCTAAACTATAGGTCCACTAGTCCCCGAACTAGCTCAATTGCTGGTACACAGTTTTATTAGTGAATGAATTTGAAGAGTTCAAATTCACAAATTAATTATGTTGGACATAATTAATAGGAGCATTAAATTTAATGGATAAACTTAACTATTAATATATTGAATATATTAATTAAATATTTTGGATAAATATTAATAAGGATAAATTAATTATAAATAAGCATTTGATAATTATTGGGAGAACTCAGCTAATAATATGTTGGACATATTAAAGTTTAAATAATTATTGGATAATTATTTAAAGAAAAATTATAATAAATATGTTAGACATATTTGTTTAATAATTATTGGATAATTATTAAATATGTTGGACATATTTTTAAATTAATAATTATTAGATAATTACTATTTGTAGAAAAATTAATATATTTGATATATTTAGTTGTAGATATTTATATTATAATATATTGAATATATTATGGAGTTGAGATTTATTGGATAAATATCATTTAAAAATAAATAAAACTAATTTTTAAATTAGGATATCTTTGATTTTTTCTAATATCTTTTATTATTGGATATTAAAAGATATCATATTTTCCTAATTTAAAGATTCATTTTTCTATTACAAATAGGTGGCTTGGAATTCATTCTCATCCCATCCAATTGAGAGAAACCTAATTCTCAAATAGAGAAACCTCTCTGCAATTGAGTTTTCTTTTTCGTGAGGAAAATACTTTCAAGCTCCCTTCCCTAGAAAGCTTCCACCAAGCACTTAGTGCAACATAGAAGATATAGTCCGGAAGATTGGAGGAGACTAATCAAGAAGTTCTAGAGATTGATCGTGATCCTACTCAGCAGGTTCAGAGAATTGATCGTGATCCTCTCCATCATAAAGACCCGCCAGAATTGATTAGAGGCGTCAACCAAGGGGAGTTTTTATTTAGAACATGTCAATCACCTAAGGTAAATTGCATGTAAATTAATTAGATTAATCTAAAGTTAATTAATTAGATTAATAATGTGAAAATTTTATTATTCACACGCTTCTACCGCGTTTAAATGCATGCACCTACCCCACAATTCCCAACGAAAGAACCTTGTGCCAAGAGAGTGAGCTCCTTATTGGTTATATGTCTATGCTTTCTTTCAGCTCTACCATTTTGCTGATATGTATGAGGACAAGATATACGAACCATAATACCACTGCTTTTACACCGCATGAAATAGTTGGAACTCACCACTCCCATCAGACTGTATGCTCTTTACTCTGGAATCAAACTGAATATTAACCATATTGCAGTATTGTTGAAAGGCAGTAATAGTGGCACTCTTTTGACGAAGTGGAAAAATCCAAGTAAATTGGGTGCGATCATCAACGAATATGACATAATATCGATAACTGTCAATAGAAAGAAGCGGGGCTGGTCCTCAAACATCCATATGAACAAGTTCAAATAATTGAGTGGTACATGATGGAGAAGAATTATAGATAGAGCCATGGCCTTTCCAAATTGACAATCATCACAAAATGGACTTTCTCATTTAGAAAAGATAGATTGTAATCCTCTAACATCATGTCAAAGCTACTAGTTAGAAAAGAAATGGCATTTATCCCCAGTCTCCGGTTTGCCCAACCGTAATCATTTGTCACGGAGCTTCGCCTATCTTTCTCTTATATACAAAGCTTTGCGCATTAATAGGTTAATAAAGTGGTCTAATATTCTAGAGGACCGATGCCCTAGACGCTTGTGCCAAACATTTTGTACACAATCATACTATCAGACTCATTTAACAAAGGTGCCACAATAGGCAAGTTATTGGATTGAAAAGACATAATAGACGCGTGCACAGTTCTTCACAGCTGGTAACATGGCTAGTAATTGATATAACCCATCAAGAAGAAAACCTTTGAGTAGCTCAGTTCCTGATCCCTTATCCTTAATCAAGCAAGAGTCAGATCAAAATTCAACTATCACATTGTTATCATGAACAAGTTTTGATATACTTAACAAATTCTTAACAATAGAGGACACACATAAGACATTTTTTAACTACAAACAACCATTATCAATTGGAAAGCGTATATGACCAATGAAATATATCGAGAGAGGTTTACCATCAACAATAAACAAGGATTGCATACTTGAATAGTAAGAGTGATAGTCCATGTTGGAGGTGGTTGGGGTAACATACTTAAACAATGAGTCTGAGCACCTGGTGGACGAGCAATCCTGTGTTGTGCGGGCTGAGCTCCAGTGTGCTGATCAAAATGATAAAAAGAAACAGCTGAATTATGTCAAGTTCGATTGCAAATATGACACAATATAAGAGCATAAGTGGGTTGTGATTCAACCGAAGGTGGAGTTCGTGTTGTTGAGGATTGATTTGGATTCCAACGAACACCACCACTACTACGACCTCGAGTTCCCCCTTGTTGATTAGATCCTCTATGACCATTTCCATGGGATCAAATTTTCTATCCAGTTGAGTTATTCGTCTGTCATTATAATTAGCAGATGAAGTAGAAGAGAAAGAGCTAGAGGGGGATTGACTTACCAGGATACCGGATTTGTGAGTCATATGGAATTCTAGCCGTTTCTCAAAAGCAAGAAGCATAGTGTGCAAATCTGCCACGAAGTGTTCGGGTTTTCATGAATAACGACTGTCGCGGGGTTATATTATTCATGAAGTCCTTGAAGAACTTGGGTAACCAGATCACTGGGTGAAACTGGACTACCCGTGAGAGCGAGATTATCCGAATGGTTCTTCATAACCCGAATATACTCAAACATTGACATCGACCCTTTGTAGCTTTGCTGAAAAAGTTGTTTAAGATAGGTAGCTTCATCTTTGGATTGAACACCAAAGAGCTATTGTACAACTTTTCAGAGATCAATAGAGGTTTGATACCCCATAACCTGTGTAGCGACCTCAACGATCATAGAATTATATAGCCAGCCAAGAAGAAGCTGATCAACTGTTACCCAGAACTCATACTCTGGGTTAACAACCAACAGAGGAGATGCAGAAGCCGTACTCGAATTTTCAAGAGAAAACGAAGATGGGAGAAGCTTAACCGGTCAAGATTTGGCCCCCGAGAGGTAATCAAATAATTTGTAGCTACGAAGGATGGGTAGGGCAAGATTTTTCCAAAGAAGAAAATTACCTTTATCCATTTTAATGGAGGTGATTTGATTCAAAAGCTTATTAAGAGGCTGGCTCACGAATGTTGCAGTATTTTCAATAGTTGGAACAATGACAATAGGCATTTTAGTAGTCGACAGATTTGCAGCAGAGGTGCCCTCAGACGTATTCTCCATGACCGATTTGAAATTTCTGATAATAAAAAAAGTTTTGAAATAATTTCTTGTATTTTGTTTTTGAATAACTGTTTTTCACTACTTCACTCATTACTGAGACAAGTATAAATAGCAGAAAGAGGACTGCGAGAATGTTTCCCCAAGAACGACTACCCTGCTAGCTATAGAAAAAAAATGA
Organism: Cyclanthera cordifolia; assembly: GCA_037832605.1. Lineage (NCBI taxonomy): Eukaryota > Viridiplantae > Streptophyta > Magnoliopsida > Cucurbitales > Cucurbitaceae > Cyclanthera > Cyclanthera cordifolia. The sequence goes on along the minus strand of JBBMEG010080452.1, from coordinate 8,144 downwards.
TAAAAGAGAACTTTATAAAATAAGGCAGGTGGCAATGAATTTGGGCTTAGCGTGAAGCATCATGGGCTTGCATATTTGATTGGGCTTCAACATAAGATAAACAAAAAATAGATGACACTGGCAAAACCGGTAATAGTTTAAAGATGAAGAAGTGAAGCCAAAATTTGAAGATGGAGTAGTAATTATGTCAAAATTTAAAGGAAAAAAAAAAGCAAGAACTTGAAGACGAGGTAACAATGTTAGAACTTGAAGACTTGTCAATGTTATCAAAACTTGAAGATTAAACAACAACCATGTCAAAACTTGATGTTGAATTAGCAACAAAATCAGAACTTGAAGACAAAACACAACCATCAGAACTTGAAGACGAAGTGCGACCGTCAAAACTTGAAGACGAAGTGCAACCGTCAAAACTTGAAGAAGAAGTACAACCACTAGAACTTGAAGACGAAGAGTAATCGTTAGAGCTTGAAAAATGAAGTGTGATCGTCATAACTTGAAGACAAAGAAGCAACAACGTTAAAATTTAAAGACAAAGTAGCAACCATGTCAAAAACTTGAAGATAAAGCAGCAACCATGTCAAAACTTGAAGATGAAGCAAGCTGTCAGAACTTGAAGGCAAAGCGCATCCGTTAGAACTTGAAGATGAAGCACATCTATTAGAACTTGAAGACAAAGCAAATTCGTTAGAACTTGAAGAGAGCGGCAATGTCCTAAAACTTAAAGAGAGCAGTTATGACCTCTAACTTAACGAAGACTTTAAATTTGGAGAGAGCAGTAACGAGCTCAGACTTGAAGAAATAGGCGACGATCTTAATTTGGAGAGAGTGATAAAGACCTTAAACTTAGAGAGAGCGACAACGACATAGAACTTGGAGAGAGTGACGACAATCTCGACTTTGGAGAGAGCGACGACAACCTCAAATTTGTAAAGAGTGGCAACGACCTCGAATTTGTAGACAGCACCGATGACCTCAAACTTAGAGAGAACGACATCAACCTCAAACTTAGAGAGAGCGACAATGACCTCAAACTTGAAGAGAGTAATGACAATCTCGAACTTAGAGAAAGTGGAGTCAACCTCGAACTTAGAGAGTGGCAACGACATTGAACTTAGAAGGAGCGACGACAACTTAAACTTGGAGAGAGCGAGTGCGACCTCAAGCTTGGAGAGGTAGACTAAGACCTCAAACTTGGAGAGAGCGACAATGACTCAAACTTAGAGAGAGTGACGACAACCTTAAACTTAGAGAGAGCAATGCTGACCTTAAATTTGAAGAGTGCAAAAGAAACTCAAAATTGAAAAGGAAAAAACGCTCATTTAAATATTGAGAAGGGAACTTTAACTTCATACTTGTATGAGGAATGAATCTTAAACAAAGTAGGAGCAAAATCTTCATGTATACATCCTCCTCGAATGTCTTGTTTCACAAGGTATAAATATTTGTTTAGAAAAATAGACCAGACTTAAAATTTTGTATTAAGTTGCCCATTTACACTTTGACGGAAGGGATCAAGTCAAAACATAGTTCAAATTTTATGCCATTTGCCTCTTAAGCACATGTGAACATGAACATCATGCAGTGTAGGCTTTTGCGATAAAAAGCATGATATTTAGATTTTATCATCAAGATTTGCAATACTTAGTTCTTTGTTGCGAGCTCGAGTTGCTAGCTCTTCAAATGTGTGAGGCCTTACATCTACATTTGTACTACAAAAAGCTTGGGGATATGATATTTGCAATAAAGACTTAAAGCTCTCTAACAGTTGATATAGTCGATACAGGTTTGCCTTCATGTTATTTTATATTTGTCAATTCTATCATGCTGACAATACGTATTATGTTGTAGAAGCGATTAATGAATTCTTTCTCTAACTCTTACCAATTATCTATTGTTTTAGCCTCTAAATTAGCATACAATTCAAACACATTCTCTTTTAATGTTTGAACAAACTATCTAACAAGAAGGTCTCTTCAAATGCCAGAAGTTTTGCAGGCATCTACGAAGTGAGCAGCATGTTGCCTCGGGTTGCCTTTTATGTCGAACTATTGGAACTAAGGTGGCATTCTTAGGTTGTCTATCCTCTTTATATATGGCTTGGAGTAGAAAAGAGAACTTTGAGTTGACCACCAATTTGAGCTTTGATTGAGTTCAAGATCATTTCCTGCAGTTGTTGGACAGATAGAGAAGCGACCGAGACTGAGTGTTGTTATTTCTCCATGAGGAATTTCTTTCCTTAGTCATTTCTTCGCTCAGTAAGAGTTGGAATTGATTTAGTTGTCTCTCGGTTATGCATCTTGTTTTTTAGGAATACGATCTCTAAGTCTTTTTCCTTAATTATTTTCTGCAAACTTTCTAGTCTTCTTTGAATTTCTTTCATTCGATTGTCAGCTTCTATGCTAGCCCATCATTACAGTTATCATGTAAAGATTTGAAGTTTCTTTTAGATGTTTTGAGTGACTTGGTCAATCAACGCGTTATCTGTGACTACAATTTTTTTTTCAAAAGTTTGAGGTTCATTTATTTCGAGGGACTTGGAGCTCTTATGCGTGACAAGTCCAGTGTAAGTTTCTGAAGTAATTATCATTGATGCAACTCTTTGTAACATAAATTAAGTTTCTGACACAACATGACTGATTGATGTAGATTTTCCTACATCATTGATGTTTGATTTGCAGCAGTAGATTGTGATGTAACTTCTCTGATGCTGCTTGATTTAGGTAAGAGAAAAAGATGATAGGTAGAGATTGTTCGACTTGGTGTGTCAATTTGTTCACACAATATTTTCCTTGGAAAATATAGAAGCAAGACACATGTAAATGAAGTTTGAATTATATTGATTTGAATATGTCTGTGTGTTACAATCTCTAATGTTTATCCTCTGGTTCTTTCTCTCGGGATGTGAAATTTGAAGATGTTGGTCTGAAGGCTTGCGAGCTTGTTTTCAGATGGAGGATAATTAAATCTTCAGCTTGCAAGTGAAGATACAATCAATTTTTTCAAGCCTTTACGTTGAGTGTTTTGAACTTTTGAAGCTTGATTTGAAATTCTTTGACTCGTTGACAAATCTTGAAGGCTGCGAGATTTTGAACTATGGAACACTCTGAATTCTCTCTAACTTGACGTTGTGAAGTCTCTGAGTCTTTCGTCTTTGGTTTGAATCTTCTTCTTTCTATTTTCTGGTGATTTTCAAACGAAAGAAAGTTCTCTATTTTAGAGCTCTCTTGGCCTTGTGAGCTTAATGGGTCAGACCATTAGGTTTACTACATGGATTGGGTATTGTTTAATTTGGACTCAAAATCCAAATAAACCTACTTATTGACCAAAAAATTAATTGAATTTCACCATTAATTTGTAAATTATGTGGCAACCTCTTATCGTCCAAATTTTCTCGCTTAACAACGTGTACTCTTTTTTTATGATATATGTTAAAAATTTCAAAAATAAATATTTTATGTTATTTTAAAATTGTCAAAATCATGTAGATCGTGACATTTTAATAATTATTGAAAATTGTATTCTAAATGTCAATGATTTTCATGAAAAAAAAAAGTTTATGATATCATGAATTTTTCCATTTTTCCGTAGATGTATTAACTATGATAATATTAAAATGTCATGAATTCCATTGTTTGACAACCATAAAAAATGTCATGAACTTTACCTTTGCTGATTGTTTATGCAGATTTTCGATTTCTTAATATTTGACAATGTATAAAAAAGAAATCATAACATGATAGTCTTTGTAATGAAAAAAAAAAATCAACAATCAAGAAAATAAAGAGAAAGCAAGACAAAATACGACGATTTAAGCGATTCACTAATAGTAACGGTGTCGAGTAGAAAAAAGAATTGTTTTATTAGATGAAGAGAATAAAAAATCGTTGGTTGAACTAGGGTTAGGGTTCAAGAGAGTTTATACACTCTCATAGGATTCTAATACAACATATGACCTATATATAAAAGTTCAAATAGAAAACATAGTATTAATTACATATTTTGTCTTAATTTCAAGGGCAACGCTCATTGATCATGCAATAAGACCCCGACTAAATAATCGTGGGTCATCATAGTTTAAGCATATCTCAATAATTTTTATTTTTTTAAATAGAATATATTTTAATTTATTTATTCATCACATTGATATTAGTTGCACCATATTTAAATTTGGCAATGAACATGCTTTTGTTAAATACATTAAATCCACGTAGTTTTGAAACTCCATAGCACGTAAATATCAATCTTCCCAATTCAAGTAAGATCTTGTAAATAATAAATAATGGATGAGTAAAGCCCAAAGCTAATTTAAAGGCCCAACTTAATTTATAAATCAACATATGCCCACTTATCTTGGTTTCTTTATATTGGTTCACGAACTGTATGAACCGGTTCTTTGAAATTGTTCAAACCGGTTCTGAAATGAAAGGCTGAGATTTAGCATGAAGAGGCAAGGTGTGTGGCTGTGATGTTGCCACCCTTGCCCTGTTACCTTGTCGGTTCTCCTTGCATGCTCTCCACGTTGATTCCACTTCCTCTGTTGAACAAAACCCTCGATTCTTGAAAGAATGGCTCATTTGTTGTTCCTTCTTGCCTCGTTCTGAGATGACTGAGATTCTGGCAATTTCTTCGTCGGAATCTTGGTTGTTCTTCGACGTTCTTGCTCCTTGATTCGATTATTTGCAGGCGATAGTGAAGATCCAAGTTCTTCACAACTTTGATCGTTGCTTCCTCGCTGGTGTTTCTTCTTCAATGACGATTATAGCGATTTCTTGCTATAATCGTTACTTGTCTTGAATTGCTTGAAGCTTCAAGGTCAATGTTTGAAGATTGAAACACAGTATTAAATTCTTTTCTTCCTCTTTCTTCTTTGTTTTCAGTATTAAATTCTGTTTTTAATTTCTAACCATGTTTTATTTCTTTCTTTGTACCATATACATGTATTAACTCTAATAACTGAGACGAGAAGGATGAACATACATGAGTAAGGGAGAAAGAGAGAATAACATACATGAGTAGTTCGGCTCAATAGCAAGCCTACATCCACGGAGCAACCAAATACCAGGTATGTATTTTATTTGCACTTTTTTTTCTTTTATGAGCTACTGCTTTACATTATATAAATCACATCTCTTTCAAGTTTACTTATACAAACTGAATAATCAAGTACTTGCAAGAACACGAGCTTATAGGATAGGGCCTAGTGGTTTTAGTGCATTAGGTGGTTTAGAGAGCTTGTTGAACTTCAGTTTTGTCCAAACTGAAGTTTGTTAGATGACTGTTAGGAGAAAAACTCAAAATGTCTTTGTAAGAAGCCTTGCACTTGTGTGAGGCTTTAGGCACTGACTTTTCATTCATTTTTAACAAATCTCCACCTTGAATGAAAAGTACCTGGTTTGCTCTCATCCTTTGTATCTTCAATGAGCAAAAAGTTCTACTATTCTAAGTAGACTAAGGCAGTGATCAAACTTGGCTTTGATTAATGCATCTGCAACATTATCCTCGGTTCCAACTTTTTCCACCTTTACAACTCCTTCAATCACATCTCGCACAAAATGATGTTTAACATCAATGTGTTTTGACCTGCCATGAAATTGTTGATTTCTGGTTAGGTGAATGGCACTTTGATTGTCACAGAATATGATAGCTTCATCTTGTAGAAAACCCAGCTCTCCTAGAATCCTTTTAAGCCAGATAGCCTCATTGACTGCCTCAGTTGCAGTAATGAATTCTGCTTTTGTGGTTGATAAAGCAACTATAGATTGTAGGTTAGACTTCCAACTAACTATGTTGCCACCAACTAGGAATACATAGCCAGTTAGGGACCTCCTTTTGTCTAGATCACCAACATAATAAGAGTCCACAAACCCTTTAAGTTTCATATTGTGAGATTTAGGTTTTAAGTATAGTAATTCCCCGTCTCTGGTTCCATTAAGATACCTTAAAATCCACTTGGTAGCTTCCCAATGTGCCTTCCCAGGGTTTCCCATGAACCTACTGACTAGACTTGAGCAGTAGGACAAATTTGGTCTAGTGCAAACCATTAAGTACATTAGACTTCCAGTAGCATTGGAGTAGGGAACCTTACTCATAGCAGTCTTACCATCATGGTCTGAAGGTGAATCCTTAGCTGACAGTTTGAAGTGTTGTGCTAAGGGTGTGCTCACTGGTTTTGAGCTACTCATGTTGAATCTAGCCAACACCTTCTCTGTATAGGTCTTTTGTGAAAGAAATAAAGTCTCAAGAGCTCTGCCTCTTCTGATTTCCATGCCAAGTATCACTTTAGCCTTTCCCAAATCTTTCATCTCAAATTCTGAACTTAGTTGTAACTTTAGTTCCTTTAGGTCTTCCAGTTGTTTGCCAACTAAGAGCATATCATCCACATAGAGTAATAGGTAGATGTAACTGTCTGCCTTTGTCTTCTTGTAATATACACAAGCATTAAAGTTACTTCAGAGAAACCAATTTTAAGTATGAATTCATCAAACCTTTTATACCAGCACCTAAGGGCCTGTTTGAGTCCATAGAGTGACCTGTTCAGTTTGCAGACCAATGTGTCTATTTTCCCTTTTTCAAAACCTTCTGGCTGATCCATGTAAATAATCTCTTCTAGATTTCCATGGAGAAAAGTTGTTGTGACATCCATCTGTTCTAGTTCTAGGTTCTCACAGGCTACTATAGCCTGCAAAATTCGAATAGAGGTGTGTTTGACTACTGGTGAAAATATTTCACTGTAGTCAATGCCCTCCTTCTGTCTAAAACCCTTTGCAACTACCCTTGCCTTGAATTTTACAACATCTCCTGAACCAATAGGCTTTCTCTTAAGAATCCACCTGCAAGGAATGGTTTTCTTTCCTTTAGGTAGAACTACAAGATTCCAAGTTATGTTCTTCTTCAATGAGTGCATTTCACTCTTCATAGCCTCTAGCCATCTGAACTTGTCTTTACTCAAAAGTACTTCTTCATAGGAATGTGGATCATCTTCAAGAACAAACAAACTCTAAGCAAAGTCAGCTTGAGCAAATCTAGTAGGAATCATGGTCTGTCTTCTAGGCCTTTGAGCTTTGAAGGCTGAGCCAATAGGATCCTCCACTTGCTGAGCAGTGTCAGAACTCTCATGAGAAGTTCTTGATAAATCCTCAGTTTCTTCTCTTCCTTCAATTAGTTTAGGATAGCTAACTTCTCTGACCACCTTCACCTTAGGACTTGAGCTTCAAACAAGTTTGGATCTTTCCTTCTCAGTTTCTGTAACAGAATCAATGTAGAACTCTTGCTCCTTGAACACTACATCTCTACTAATGATGCACCTCCTGTCAGTGAAGTCCCAAAGTTTGAACCCTTTGGACCCCTCAGGATAGCCAAGGAACATGCACTTCAAGGCTCTAGGTTCTAACTTTCCCTGTCTTTTGTGAATATATGGTGTACACCCAAAAACTATAAGATTAGATAAGTCAGGAAGTACCTTAGACCACCTTTCAAGTGGAGTTCTGAACTTAATGGCTAAGCTTGGGCTCCTGTTGATGGCGTAGACTGCAGTGGATGCAGCTTCAGCCCAGAATTCCTCAGTCACTTTGGCCCCTGAGATTAGGCACCTGACTCTTTCTAGAATGGTTTTGTTCATCCTTTTAGCCACCCCATTCTGTTGAGGTGTGTATGGAACAGTACTGTGTCTAGTTATCCCCATCTTAGAACAAAGAGTTACAAAATCACAGTTCAAAAATTCTAAGCCGTTGTCAGTCCTTAGATATTTTATCAACCTAGAAGTTTGTAGTTCAACCTTAGTTTTCCACTCCATAAATTTAGAGAGTTTGTCCTTTTTTACATAAGAAATAAATCCAAACTTTCCTGGAAAAATCATCTATTAAGGAAAGAAAATACCTGGCACCGTTCCAAGAGGGCGTATGTGCTGGTCCCCACAGATCAGCATTGATGTATTCAAGTATATCCTTGGAGTTATGTTCCCCTCTTGAGAACTTTGCCCTTTTGGTCTTTCCAAGGACACATTGTTCACAAAACCTCAGTCTCTTGACTCCACTGTTCTGAATCAATCCTTGCTTTGAAAGTTCGCCAGACCCTGTTCACTGATATGTGACAGCCTTCTGTGCCACAATTCTAGTCCTTCAAGTTTAAAGGATTGAGCCATC
>JBBMEG010080451.1:0-11522 GCA_037832605.1 Cyclanthera cordifolia | reverse complement strand
CTATATCCCCAAGATCCCTCTCATTCGGATGTGGACTCGGTTCATTCATGTACCCCTCCTAACCCCGGGCGTTACACAACATGACTTGATTTTTGTTCATTTGACTCTATGAAGCGCCAATTTAATAAGAAGTGATTGAATTTAAGTCATACTTTTTATCACTTTCCTTTGACCTAAGCTTGATGTCGATTAAGTCAAGCAAAATTTGAAACTTACTTATATCTTCGAAAATGAAGTTGTGTCGATTTTATGGCTTGAATTTAAGGAGATTTTCTTGCCCCCATAATCTTGATTTGGCAAAAAATTTCATCCTAATTTGAAATGTTATCCAAATATGCCTTGAATGAACATGATGTCTTTGTTTGGCATTAAGTGAGAGATATACCTCATTCATGCATTTTCAAAGGTAGTGTATTGACACAACAAATATGAGAGATAGATGAGTGATAGTTAACATAATTCAATTTACCTCAACCTACCATCTTAAGCTTTTAAGTTAATTGGTGATTTACATAATATAACATGGTATCGAAGTAGACGTCCTGAGTTCGAGTCGATCACATCATAACTTGAAGACGGAGAAACAACGTCAGAACTTGAAGAAGGAGAAACAACGTCAGAACTTGAAGAAGGAGAAACAACGTCAGAACTTGAAGACAAAGACGAAGGTGCAAAGATGAAGCGCACCGTCAGAACTTAGAGACGAAGTGCAGCGTTAGAACTTGAAGATAAAGCAGTGATCACATCATAACTTGAAGAGATTGGCAACAATCTGAATTTAGGGATAGCGACAACCTCGAATTTGAAGAGACGAAGCAGAGAGCGACTTGGACCACCATATTGGACTATGATGGTGTAATTGATCATATCCTGCACTTGTTGGTCGTATGGCAAGTCTAGCATAAACTTATGAAGCAATTGCTCTTGATGCAGCTCTTCCAGATCCTATTGCAGCTTCTATTGCAGCAGTAGATTTAACTGCAACTTTTCGTATAAGATAAACGTTAGACACGTATGAATTCAAAATGTATATTTGTATTGATTTGAATATGTGCGAATGTGGGGTGCAATCTCTAATATATTCCTCTAATTCTTTCTCTCTCCTATACAAATATTTCGAGGGCTTTGTAGCTTGTTTTATAATGTAGAATTGTTTAAGGGCTTTGCAACTTGTTCTTAAGGTTGAATTTGTTCGTCCTCGATCAGCCTTTGGCTTGTTGATCTTCTTTGTGGTTGGTCAGTAACTTGTTGATCTTTGGATCTTATTGATCTGCTTGGATGATCGATCTTTGAACTTGTTGATTGTGGGATCGATCGTTGACTTGTTGATCTTTTGGTATGATTCACTTGAAGAACACGATGCATATTCTTTGTGTTTTAGCGATTGACTTGAATAATGTGATACGCGTTCTTCGTAGTTGATTGTTCATTGATGGAATTGTGATCTTGACTTGAAGAACGGATGTGTATTCTTCGTATTTGGTTTTGGTTGCTTGTTTATGGAAGCGCTTAATCTTCAAAGTGATTTTGGACTTCAAACTTCTAGCCTCTTTGAAAATGAATGAAAGTCCCTATTTATAAAAGTTTCATGCATCCTTGGCTTAGGCTTGATGGGCTTTTGGACATGAGATTTAGGTTTGATGGATTTTTGGACCTACATTAGACTTGTCTACATGGACATAGGTCATCCATATGAACTTGGACCTCTAAATAAACTTGAATCTTATTTAATTTTGACCCAATTTCAAAATAAAATAAAATTTTGATCAAATTTAATTTAGAAAAATATTGTCTCAAAATTTAATTTAATTTCATTATTAAATTTGAGATAATGACATGGCAATTTATGATTAACCAAAACTTTTTAGTAAACTCATACATCACATCTACGTACTTAATTGGGATAAATTCACATCTACGGGATAAATTCTATTTCTTCAAACCATAGGGACTAAATTATATATTTCCCCAAATCATAAGGTCTAGACTTTTAAACCAAACTCTAACAACTAAATTTATAATTTATCCTAAATTTATGAGTAGCATTCAAAGTGAAGAATGGAGTTTAGTAGGCGATGACATTGAGAATAGGATGGTAATTAGGGAGGACAAAGAGCTCAACGCTTCCTCTAAAACCTCTTGAGAACAGCTTTCTCTCACGATCTTCTTCTCCTGACCAAGGTTAACTCAGATATCAAAATAACGATTACATAGCTAGCTGCGAAAACAAAATGTCTACAAAAATACAAAACTTTCATCAATTAAGAGTGTTGGAGATATTCTAAGAATCTTGGGAACAAGAGGTTGTTCAATCATGCAGTCAAATATACTCAACATTGTTTTCCCTCAAACAAACTAACTGTCAATTTTTGATATAATCAGAAACGGAATAATAATCTTTCCAAGCTTTGACTTAATTGTTACAAATATCATAGTTTACAAAAAAATAAAGATTATAGCAAACTGAATTAACCGTCAAATCCAACAACAGAGAAGATACCAAGCAAAAGTTTGCATAAGTTTGAAATAGAGAATGGAAGGGTTTAGATTTATACTCTTTTTCTTTTTCATTCTTCCTCACTCGAGTCGAGTCAGTTGCTAGAATCATTAACCAGTCTGGTACGCACATTCAACAACATCAGCAAGTAGTTCACCAAATGTTCTTTATAACAAAATGATACACCAAAACAATCTAGCCCAAGAAAGAAACTGAAGAACCATCGAGCCATTGACTCTCTTTGTTGGGATACAAACAAATTGCCCCACATTCATTAGAAGAAGAAATGGGTAGAGGAGATGCGTATAATATATATAAGCGACGACAACCGTCTCCATTAATATAAAGATTTTTAGATGAAACCAAAAACAAAGTTGCAATGGTGCATATTCAAAATAGACAATATCATGTCAATATAGAGATTTGAGTAGTGTTGTCATCCTCGTCATTCTTCCGACTCATTTTGGCTCTCCAAATAAAAGACTAATACCATATTTAACTTCATATACCAACAAAAGTATCAATGCACAATTAAGTGGTTATTCCTTGTTCAGCTTCATCATTTCAGTTCATTGCTTTGCCTTTGGGGAGCCATAGATCACAAATGCGCAAGGGAAAAACATGCAATATTATAGAAATACTCAAACCATAATGCTAAGGAGTTGTCCGACTGATAAGTCACTAAGCAATGAGTAAGCAACATAGGATAAATTGATTAAAGAATAGTTATTCCATAATCATAAGACAAATGCAGGTACAGATAGAGTTTCATTTATAGATAGCATAAAATTATAAACATAGAGGCAGAATTTTCACCTCATCAAGGTAACCCTGTAACTTGGTTATCTTCTCCAAGTAGTCTCAGCCTTCCACAACTTTACCAATCATCTGATCAACTGAGATTTTAGCAAATTCTTGGTAGAGACAAGAAACAGAACCGTCCAAATCGTCCAGAAGCGATTACAAATTCAATCGGTTCAAAACTAAATAGCTAATAACTCCAAAACGGAATCCCAATAAAGAACAGAGAAGCAGAAATACATAGAGATGCTAAACGTTGTCGTCGGAACTGGAAGTTCTAGGGTTTGGCTGCGATGAGATTGTGCCCACGGCAACGATGATTTTTCGAAGTTTTAAAATAAAAATGGTTATGGTACATAAAAAAAAGAAAAATGAAATTAGTACCGAGTATCATTTTTCATTCATCTATTTTAATTATAATTTTTTTTTTAAAAAAACCACTTATATAATAAAATTTCTGTTCAGTTTTAAAAATTTTCAATTTTAGTCAATTAATTGAAAACTATGAAAATCGATTGAGTTTATTAATCGAGCAACAAAATGAAGATTATCAGCTGAAGTTAAACTAGTCTATGAATTGATTGAACACTATTCATTGAACAAATTGAAGCAATGACATTTTAATCTTTTTACATAGACAATCCAATTTTCTACTACACATACAATATTTTTAGAACTTAAACATACGTCGGATTTTTTTTTTTTTTTTTATACTTGATAAATCCCTTTGAAAACCTTTAATTACTAGGTTTTAAAAATATTTTAAATTACATTTAATATCTTAAAACATTGGACAAATGCGTTTTAAAGGTAAATTAGCATAACTCAAGTTGGTTGTATTAAACAAAAACTATCTTAAGTTAAGTGGTAGAACATATATTATAATTATACTATACTCTTAAATAATTCACAATCAACACTGTGAAGTTGAATTAAATTTCAAGCAATCAAAAAAACTAACGTGTCACCCACTCTTTCAATTACATAAATTACAATTATACTAAACTTGTGTAAAAATGGTAAAAACATTTTTATGTCAATTTACGTCATGGCAAAACAAACATATTATATAAACAAGTATTTGAAAAAAGAAATACTATCATAAGGATGTCGAATATTTATAATTCTGAAGATCCAAGATTTGGGACATCAAAACATTCACATTAACTTTGATTACTAAAAAAAACAGCCCCCAAAGTGTAGGAAGATTGCAACTCGGCTGGTTTGAGAGTTTACCGTACTACATTAGTTACATAAACGGCCATCCTAATTCATAATCAAATTTCAATCCATAACACATTTTTCAATCTGAATGAATAGAAAGCCTGCTCTAGCAAAGTGCAAGGTACTTATTTCCTATTAATCAATTTTGACTAGAATACTCAACCATAGTCCTGCTGAATAAAAAGCCCTTTTGGCTATTGCTTAATCTTGAATCCGACACCGACTGTTGTAGTCTTTGATCATCAACATTTCAGAACATAATTTACGCGGCACCTGCTCTAAAGCTTTTCCTTCCTGCCATGCCTGGCCAACTAACACTCCAGGTCCCACATATCGAACATATACTACGACCTGATCGTTGAAAGGATATCGATGCTTCACTGCATAATTGACAGAATTATATACAATTTGTTATTAAACATTATAAATTTGGAAAACCATACAAATTAGTGATTAATCTGAGTGGAACCTCCATCAGCTCAGGGGGATAAAGTTAAAAGAGTTTTTCAAAAAAGGCACTAAAGACTTCCCATATATATTGGAGCTTATACATAGCAACTTCTTACTGAACCACAGAAAAACAGGTCCATGCAGAGCAAACGGTTCTTTTCTGGTTATAAATAGCAACTTGCATACATATATAACATAAGATTTGAGTTGAAAAAGAGTTTTTCTAATGGAACTGTTGATTTCAACGACATACCGGGAGCCGGAAAGCCTTCTGGGTACTCATGAATATCAAACAGCCCATCTCCAAATTCATATGCCAAGTCACATGGATGTTCAGTTGACATAACTTCTTTAAGTTGTTTCACCTCAAAGTACAATGGATTAAATGAATTTGCAAATCCAGCCAGCAGGGACATACCTGATTTGCAAATTGTTAAATATAAGCATCAACAAAACAGGAGAAATTTTAGAAGCTTCGTAAAACTTCGGGTGTTGATCATCTTTTGTATTCTTAGGAGGTGTTTATTTGAAGTTTTTATAACGATTAAAAAAGAGTTTTTATAATCACTGTATAAAAACCTCATCCAAACGAGCTATTACAATATTTTCTTCTTTATAATTACTCAAAATAACTCTTCATTTCTAATCACACCACAATTTTGCAAACAAACACTCTCTTAGAGCTCAAGGACACTGATGTCCATCCTATTAATATAGTGATGCACCAAGATAGTCATGTCGTGTCTAACCCATATTCCGAAATAAACAAAATGAGGATGAAATAAACTTGTATAAAGTCAATAGGGTAGTGGATCGGCTAGCTTCTGCAGAGTTCTAATGCCATGAAATCTGTAGTTTTACTGAGATACTACGGTCATAAGAGGAGAAAAACATACAGTTGCCTATGTTAAGAGATCTTACCAATAAACCATACAGTTGCCTATGTTAAGAGATCTTACCAATAAACCGCCCATATGCTTTTCCATCCTTGCAAGAAAATAATACCTATTAAAGAAGGATATGTAAATAGATAGATTATATTGAACTGTACAGTTGAAATAAGAAAGGGGAGACAAGGACTTGATAATCTTCACCTTCTTGAAACGATTAATCCAAGCAATAGGTATTTGTCCTATTCAAGATGTTCAGAATCCAAGTTGTTAGGCTAGCATAAGATATTCATAATTTTGAGGAAAAAGATTAAGAAAAAAAAAACCCTTCGATATTCGAACTTCAAATCAAATCCTTAACAGGTTACAACGACAACCATTTAAAAACTTAACAATTTGTCGTCCTCTATCCATTCATTTTCCTTGTACGGCACAAAGATATTACAAATTAGGAAACTTAGTTCAACTGGCATAAGTGTGTATCCTCCGTAACAAAACATACATGGGTTCAAATCTCTCACAACAAAAAGTACATGGATTCAAATCTCTTGTCTCAATTGTCGTAGAACTCAAAGAATTAACCAAGAAATCTGAAGTATTTAGTGACCTACTTACCTCCACTTTTTAGGCAGTTATAACATTCGAGCATTGTTCCATCTTCATTTTGCAGCAATCTAGATGCCGTTTTCTTTACTAACCTTGGATCCTCATATCGTGTGCCAGCTATTCCCCAAGCCCTCGATATACACCTATATTATATTGTAGTAGTCAGAATTTTCAAATTCCTAACTTAACTTAAAAAGTAGAATCCCTCGTTTGTATTTTGTGATAAACAACCACTCATAACTATTCATCAAACTCCACATTACACTTATCATTCAATCAACTCCCAAACAAATAGTTAACTACCTCAATTATTGATAATACGAATCCCTAAATGAATAGTCAATTACCACAACTACCATTAACCCTCTCACTCCGCTCTTTTCTACCAAATCCAAACACACCCTAAAAAAGTTACTACCAAATTATATAAAAGTATTCAAATGAAGTTTAGTGTAATTAATGAAGCATGAGAAAAAGCATAAACAGAACTATGAGGTAGGTTCATATAGGTAAAACCTAGGGCTTAGGAGATGCAGAAATTTATAGCGTCGTTCCTCAGGAATCTCTTCGATCTTTTTCCTGCCAACCAAAAGAAAGAAGAAAAAAAAGGTTAAAACTGGATTAAGTAGGCATGAAAGCGAGTAAATAATTGAGTACCAAAGATAGGCGGCTGGATTATAAGAAGCGGTGTGTAATGGGATGAGGTCCTTAGGCGGATCTAGAAAGGTTAAAACATCTTGTTCATCCAGGTACTGTATTTTGCCGTTGGGAAGCAATTCGTAAGGCTCCTCATCCCTCTCTCCAGCTATGGCGGCGATCTCAAAACCAGGTGGCCTTGAACGAACTCCATATCTGTACAATCCCAGCCCTACAATTAAGAAATTGAACACGTTAATTTCTGAAATCGAGAGCGATAATGGGTAGAAGAAACTGGAAGTGACCTTTGGATTTGGTGAAGCATAGACGCCTTGGTGTGTGGAATGTGTTGATTTGGCGGGAAAATGGGGAAATTTGTACGAGGCGGTTGGAGGTTGCCGTTGCATTCATCTTGTTCTTTAGTTTGATTGATCCTACGATTTTCTCATCATCAACCCAAAGGCTGCAGGTGATGGGAGTTGGAAGCGATGACATGCATATCTTTCTTTCTTTTTCTTTCTTTTTTTTTTTTTTTTTTTTTTTTGTGAGTTGAAGAAAAACCTAACACCTTAACGAAACCAATTCTATTACATCCACAACTCCCACTTACCCCAAGTAAAGTCACACAATGGCCTTAATCGAAAGGAGTGTCGATACTCCAACAGGAGGAATTTGATATCTATCGTCTCGCACTAAATGGGTACTTTTCGATGGCTTTTGAGGGGTTATCTAACATCCATATCACTTAGTGAAGAATTGGACTCCACTAAAAATATTGAAAAAAGATTAATTTTAAGAGGATAATTAACCTTTTTCGTCCTCAAAACTAAAGCATTCTTATAAGCTTTCGATGATTTATCCACCAGTTAATCCCAATTGAGCAAGCACCCAACCTAGTCGATCGAAATCAAAAGAACACTGAAATAAACCAATCTAGCAAGCAGGACCCTATGACTAAAATATCGAACAAACATCTATCTAACCTTGAAAAACTTACATCTAAATAGCAAAAGAAAAAAGAAAAAAAAAAAGAATCCCTTTAAAATAAACCACCAAAAAGTGGACAAAAACGTGGAAACCATAATCACTAATCTGACATTAACGCATAAATCAAGCACATTCTCTTTTTTTAGTCTGATGATGGGTTCTTGGGCCTAACATGTGTTAGGTTGTCAACATCAAATAATGACTTTCTTTGCTCCCATAACTCTTATCAAAAAGTTGTCGCACACACTTCGCCTTCTCAATCTCGTCTTCATCTTCAAGTGGACTCAACACCTCCGTAAAATTCGAACCAACAACCATAACAACATTTCACATCTTTATCTTCTTCCTTAGCGACATGAACCCAACCTTCTTTCGTTTCCTTCGTTTCCCATTTCTCTGCATCATTTAGGGAATCTTTCCCTTACCAAAAGAAGATCTTCTGACTCCCAACTCCTTCCTTTGTCATTTTTCGTTCCAACCTCTTTCATTTTTCTAACTTCCCACCCCTTTAAGCCCATATTTACTCTCTTCCTTTTCACCTTAACATGCACGATGTAACAACCCTAAGTTTCAAAGATTTTAATAATGAATTAAAAAAATAATTAAAATTTAGTCATCAGGAAATTCAAAGACTTAATTGGAGGAAACTGCCCTTAATTGAGTTAGTTCGACTTAAAGAGTTAAGGGCAATTAGGTAACTTCAAGAGTTTATAGGCAAAAAGGTTATTTGAAAGTGATTGGACGAAAATGCCCTTGGGATTGTGAAGCTGATTTTGGGCGAAAAATGGCAAATTTATAATTTGGCGAAGAAAAATTAGGGAAAATGACAAAATAGTAATAGGATAAGAAACCATCATTTGGTTATAAATACCAAATGATTGGGTGCATAAATCATAATCCTAATCATTTGATCATTATTGCGTAGTCGCACACATCCCGAGGAGACAAGTCGGTGTCGTTGTCTGTGGTTTTCTTACACACTGCCGCTGCAAACTTACGCATCATTCTGGGGAGGTCGCGTGTTGTTCCTTCATTCGTCGCATCAGCCGCCTCATGGACCAGCCAACCAACGATCCTCGCCCGCCCCCGTGCTTGCCAATCAACATCTGCCTCCGCCTGCACTAATGCAAGCTACCGCCTCTGCCCGTCACTACGCAGCTGACGCATGTCAAGTTGCTATTAGACCGCCCAACTTCTACGCAGCTGACGCGTGTTACGTGTCGCATCCGAGCCTATAGCGTGTGCCGAAGCTAGCCGCGCGCCATTTCGAGCCTCCCTCGCGCTCCGAGCCTACTACAGGCGCGCCCGAGCCTGTTTTGAGTCATTGTTCACGTGCTGATGATCGCCGCCCCACGTGTCACCGTCTCCAATGACCGGAAAATTTTCCTAACTTCACCCCGAAGGAAAATCTCGTGTCCCGAGTCCGTTTTTTGGGTTTCTAAGACCTAATTCTCTCCTATTTTGTCCTGCACGGCCACTTTTAGGTGAAGATCCTTTAGGGGATTCCTGATTCGAGTTCCAAAGGCCATTTCGAGTGATTTTTGGCCAAGGTAAGAGACTATTTTCCCAGTATAGGTTCATTGTGGGTAATCTTGAGCATATTTATGATTTGTTTAACCACTGAATGACTTGTTTGCATCAATGTTGGATTCTCAAGTCCACATCTGAATGAGAGGGATCTTAAGATATAGTTTCATGGTTAAAAAGCTTAAAAGAATTGATTTGTACTACTTATACCAACAATGTGCACCTTCCTTTTTGATGACTCGATCAAAGGAACTTTACAGCATGTGAGTGTTCTGAAATGACCCGTGTTGGTGTGTGGGGATAGTCTTCATTCTTAAAAGCGCTTAGAGACAAGTAGTTAACGTGGTCAGGTCGCAGGGGATGCAAGAGAATGCTAGAGCTCAAAAGGCTAGATCTGGATTCCAAGACTTCATCTGTATCCTGGGCTACATGCATTACACATGACATTCGAGAGATCGAGCTTTTGCTAGTCTCCCCAACCTGATTTTCCCACTAGCTCGATCAACCATATTTCCCTCTATAAAGCCCTGTTTGGGCTCTGTTCTTCATGCTCGCATTCGATCCCTAAGATCGTTCGTTCCACCGTGGCTGTAGGATAGCCCAAAAAGCGCATAAAGATGAGTCGGCATACGCTTAACCGGTTTTCGATGATCTTCCCTAAGCTATTTAGAGAGTGTTTCTCTAAGATTAAAGAGAGAGAAAGCGTCATACTATATTTTCTTATCTATATATTTTTTTTTTTAAGTTGTTAGGTTGTTTCTCATCGTACTTCCCTACCTACTTCTCAATTCTCTAAATATCGATTAACACTATTTTTATTTTTATTTTTTTCATTTTTCCTATTTTTTTTCTCAAAAAGTGAACATTCGTACAAAGGCCCACTTCTAAAATATCATGAAAATTATCCCCCTCGAAGAAAATGTATAACGCATCATTATTTAACTTCGCAGAAAATGAGAGAAAGATGAAAGATTATTTGTGTTAGGAAAACAGTTTCTTTTTGTGTGAAAAATAATAATTATGAAAAGAATAAAATAACAAATATTAGGAGAATAAAAAAATTGTTACAGAACTAAGAGCATGGAGCAGTGATTTCTCTATAGCCTAAACATGATGGAGAGAGATATTCTTCCTATAATCATTTTCATATTCTTTTCTCCAAAATACTCTTATAAATTTTTCTTGATTTGTAGATTTTTTTAGTTTTGTTGTTTTGATTCAAGTTGTGGACCGAAATCAAGAAAATGGTTGGGAGTATTTTCCCTCTAGTCGATCTTGTTTGGAGAAATGGTGTAAGCTTTTGCTCGAGGTCTAATGAATAAGTTACTGGTGTGTGTGAAAGCAAATTATATAGTGAAATTATTACACATAACAACTTTTCATTCACCTATTTTAATTATAAATTAAAAAAAAAAAAAAAGAAATGTATAGTAGATTTTCATTCATTTTTCAAAAAATTCAAATTTACCCTTGCATTGAACTGATTGAATATATGAGTTGAACAGTTGATTGAAGGCTACTAGTTGAACTACTGACTAAAAGCTATTAGCTGAAGCTAACTACTAATTGAAAGCCATCAAGTGAACATATTGAATGCTATTTGAAATGATTGAAGAGAAGACATTTTGATTATTTATATAAACGATCCATTTTTTTACTATATATGAAATAGTTTCAAAATTGTGCTACACTTAGATTTTTATTTTATTTTTTTTTTTTTTTTGAAACCCCTCCAATTATATGCGTATTAAAAAACCACAACCCTCGTCCTTGATTATGTTGAAGCTTTTCTTTAAGCACATTTTAGTGCTCAATCTAATGTAGTTGCAAATTTGTTATATTTGGGCAAATAAAATAATAAGCCCATGAGTTTGTTTTGAGCCCAACTGGAATAAGTTCATATA